>JAYJMH010008329.1:0-24672 GCA_036873815.1 Phacellophora camtschatica
GTTGCCTTGTTTGTTTGGGATATATCTTAATTTGCCGACAAAAATTTCGTTTGTGCCGACAGATAAAGTATTGGGGGTACAACACCCCCCATACCCCCCTATGGGGATGCCCCTGACTAAATTCAAATCATGTGACCAATCTCTTACTTCATTGTATGTATACCAATCAAATAATATTTATAATTTCAACACAATCTTTAAAGTTTACAACAATATTTCAATCTAGTAAACATAATGTCATAATGATTACTGCGTTATTTTAATCTCGAAAACTTTAATTGTGTAGCTTGCACAAACAGCAAAAGGCAATAATGATGAATTAGAAAATATTGGACATTGTTTTCTGCTGTTCAATGAAGGCATAATGCATTATTATGTGAGTAAAAATACAATTTATATATTTTCTCTTAAATTTTTCTTCTGCCAAGGAAATTTATTTGAATAATAATCAAATTATTTTTATAATCTATTATTTTCTTTACAATTTATTTGTTGAAATTGCTGTTGTGAATGAAAAATAAAAGTATAAAGAATTTATTTTTTTAATTTAAAATGCATTGGAACCATTCATCAATTAATTTTTTTACACTTATATTGCAAAACACCTATAATTTGTTACTTCTCATCTTAGCTCAAGCAACCAAAAGCGGCAATTAACATTTTAGAGCGACTTTTCAAAATAATAGAGCCACTTGGTAAGAGTAACTTTTGTTTTCCCAACTTCATGACACGGTATTATTGCACTTATTCTCTGGTGTCTTTCCTCAGCTCCAGCGTTCATCCTACATGCAGTTTATGCCTTGATTTGTTTGAAAAAGCCCTAATGTTTCAATTTCCAAATCAACATTGTCCGTGTCATTAGTCTAGTATAACTCTTCATCCTAAACATTAAATACTTTATGTTTACTGTCTGGCTGTAGAGCATTGTGCCATATTAACATATTTACTCGTTTTTACATACATTTGTTGGTGGATTGAATGCACTGATGCAGCGTTTTAGGGTTCGAAAAAATCTTGCTAGAAACACTTGGTCTATCCATCCTGCTGAATATTAGATGTATTTCATCATTAAAATGTTGTTTAAACCATGAATGGGAAGTTACTTCAAAAACAAATTACGCTTTTCTCAGACGGCAGCAGTCTTGACTAAAAATGGTTTAACATACAATTATCTATTTTCTCTTGATGCCTTTTGAGGGGTAATCATCTAGAATTTAAGAAAAAAGTGGTAAAAGTTTATTCCTTTATTTGCACCAATATATGCTGATTTTTATAACCTTTTTCAGATGATTACTTGGCAGTAAAAGTTTGTTTCTTCCTCGTGGAACTCTACCTGACAACATACAAGGTATTTTATGCAACCTTTTTAGTGACATCTATCAAAGAGGGACAAGGCAGACACTTTAAGAGTTTGCAATAAGAACCAGGCATACATTTATTGAAATAAAATTATTTTGCTTCATATGAACTTATGGTATCTTCTTTTCTTTCAGCTTGATCAGGCTCATGGGATGATCAAATTCATAGATGAAGTTTTATTCGCCCCAAAAACGTTTTCTCATATGCAAGCAACTGACACAAAGTCCAACGACAATGGATATCCCGTTGTCGATGCAACAACAACAACCAAACAAATCCCTGAAGAAAATAAAATGCAGCTTTTTATGGTATGGTATTGTCAGATTAAATGATACATTTTTTGAAACTATGAAAAATTCCTCCTGCAAATGTCCATTTTTTATTTTTCTTCGAAATTTAACGTAGTGATTTCATTTTAGGCCAAAGCAAGGTTACATTTACTACGAAAATCTTTGAAAGAATGCAAACGGGAAATCAAAGCTGTTTTAAATATCAATGGCAACGTAAGTTTTTATTTGTGTACTAAAATCGGTGCTCTTTGGCTTGGCTTTAACCAGTGGTGTAGATTTGGCTGACAGCACGGTGGTACTGAACCCAGCGAATACAACAAACCAGCGAATTCGTTTTGAAGATTTAAGGATTTGAATCTCAAATTCACCATAGACTGGTCTGATAATCACCAAAAAAGGTTATCTTTCCGCCCAAATTTTCAGCAAATCCAATAATTACGTTTAGCAGCAAATTTTTTTGCAATCATCATATATTTAACAGTTATATATGGAAACAAGATTCAGTTTATTCAAGGAAGGAAGAGCATATTTTTTATTTTGTTGGATTTGAAAGAAAAAACCAAAAAGAGAGTTTGTTGCCAATGTTAAAAGTTTCATTTCTCAGCTATCATGGAAGACTGATGAATAAATTATCGCCATTTTGTTCACATGAAAGACTGATAAAACTTGAAAATCCTGATTTTGAGTCATACTCTTAAGTTACTATGGAATTCTGGCTAAAAAAGTTTTGTTATGCTTTATAATAGCACACTAATATTTTGCATAGCAATACTAATCTTTGTAATAATGAAGAGAATGTACAAAAAATGAATTTATCGATCATTCAGAAACGTGTGGTAACATGCACCAAAACCAGGTCGCTAATAAAAACGCTAATTTTTACTGATTTTTAGCTTGCTACAGGATTAGTCAATATAATGAAAATTAATTTGACCTTTCCTAACTATGCAAAAATATGCAAGATTGGTAACAATATCTGATTTTGTTGATTTTTTAAACGCCGATACTTCTTTTGAGACACCCGGAATAAAGATAAAATATTTCCCATCTCTTTCATTACAGAATCCAGATGCGTTATTTCTCAAAAGCAACTACGAGTACATCCGTGAGAACTACCCAAAGGCAATAAAATTGTTAAGCGGTGCACCATTACAAACAATCGTAGCAAGCAGAGGACAATCTTTGATGACTTTGTTCTATAACAACATGAGCTGCATTCACTTCAAGTTGCAAAAGTATAATCTCGGCATATTTTATGCCAGAAGAGCATTAGAAGAAAACATCGCCGCAATGAAGAGCTTACCACCAATTGAAAAAAGTAAGTCAACCGATCAATCCATACTTTGAAACACTCGGACAAATACGAGACCAGGCGGAAACATTGCCTACTTCAAGCATAGCCTGCGTGCAGAATCAAAACTCAGAGTTTTAAGGCTACGCATTCAATTCGTATGAATTAAATCCATGATATGCCCCTGTTAAATCTACCGTTTGAAGCCGCGCGTCAAGTTTGAGTAAAATTTTAGATGCGCTTTTAAATGATTTTTCAATTGACAAGGTAGCCTAAGTTGTGTTAATTTTTGAAACCTTATTGATGTCACCAATCCTTTTAATTTTCCAGATCACCAGTTTTCAGGTCGGCCTTTACAAACATTAGCTATGAATAAAAGAAGTGAAATTTTGTACAACATGGGAGTACAGTTGTTGTTTGCTGGCAAACCCGTTGCTGCGTTTGATTGCCTTATGGAGGCGCATGATCTTTTTGAGTGTCACCCAAGATTTTGGCTAAGGCTAGCAGAATCTTGTATTATGGTGCATCAACAGGTTAGTATTAAGCTTTCAAAGAAGTACGTAGCCTTTCCAAGAAGCATGACACCTTTTTAACAATCAATTAGCTTTTCCAAGAAGTATGTAGTCTTTCCAAGAAGTATGTAGTCTTTCCAAGAAGTATATATTCTTTCCAAGAAGTATGTAGTCTTTTTATGACACTTTCCAAGAAGTATAACACTTTTCCAAGAAGTAATTAGCTTTTCAAAGAGGTAGAACACCTTGCCAACGATTAGTTAGCTTTTTCAAGAAGTATCACGCCATTCCAAAAAGTAGCTTACACTTTCCCACCTAGTATTTTGTCTTTCCAAAAAGTATAACACCTTGCTGTTGGTGTTGCAGGTTTCTTAGAGATACCATCAGAATTTAAAACCATCAAATACGGGTTTTCAAACAGGAATGGAATAAACATCACCTCACCGTGACTAATCTGGACATATTCTTGATATGTGTTCCAACCGTTAATTAATTAATTCAGTTTCAGAGAGACATCATTCGAAGTCCTGCAAAGAAAAGCAGTTACGTGCGTGGTGTTATTGGAGCTGGTGAACACAGGAAAATTGTTTTGTCTCCAATTCATGATGTCAACAAAATCCACAGGTATGTTATAAGGCGAAGAGCAGCTTGCTGGAATCTCAAAGGGAACCTCAACAATTAGTTGCAAAGCCATCGAAACCTTTATCATGAAAAATCATTCCAAACAAACTTAAATCTCATCGAACATCATCTTTTTTCATAGATGTGGACAAGCTCGTGAACAATGATTTTAGAAGATAATAGACTTGCGTATATGTAGATTTTTTTGATGATCTATAAATATTAAACCTGACTTTGTGTAGCAGTTATTGATGTTTTAATACCATTATTATTTTTGATTTAATCATAGAGACAGAAATAGAACATTGTGTCTCAATCTTGTGGTAATTTTAAAAAAAATTATTTTATTTCCTCCTCTTTCTAGACACGAAAGTCAGTCCTCCGCAATGCCGGCCCCAACCATTGAATTCGGCAATATTTGTTTGTCGAATGCTGCGAGCCTGCTGCCGAATACTTCAGATATTGAAAATGCATTTCGTCAGTTGGCTACCTTTAATCAAGAGTCTCATGGGACAGAGAAATACACAGAGTGAGCATGAGATCGAAACAAGAACAACAGCGGCGAATATTGTAACAATAGTGAAACTGACACACTAGTTTCAAAGCGATTGTCCCTCGAGAGCAAAATGAAACTCTCTCGACTGGAAAATGAAAATATTTCCTCCGCAACATTGTTTATTTTCCGTTTCCAGTTTAGAGAGTTTTGTTTTGTTCTCGAGGGATAATCCTTATCTATTGTTACAAAATTCGCCCCTGTTGCCTCTGTTGACAAGACCGTGTTTTGTTCTACAATATTACAACATCAGCTTCAAATATTTGAATCGATCGCAGTTGTTTTCTCACAACCGAATTGAATAACGTTAACCCATTGTGAAATTTTTTTCTTTAGTTGCTACCCATGGTGGACAGGGGAGGGCGCCGCTTCATTCCCTGGTTTGATAAACTCTTACACCAGCTGAGCTGGTACTCATTTGCCGACCTCGAAAGCATATACTGCTGAGTTGGCAGTGGGCAGTAGTGTAGATTTAACTTTTTGTTTCAAAATGTTTGACAAATAAAATAATCTTGCTGCTATATTTTACTAACAAGTAAAAATTTATCATTTCAGGAAATCATTTGCTTTGGGTGGTCAGTTAGGTAAAGATATACCTGGTGAACCAATATCGATACAGGAGCTCCAAATGATGAGGTAACAGACCTATCTGAAATATTCTTTTTACTGCTAGAACTAGAGTAGATTCTTTTACTAGAGTAAAATTTTGTTTCATTGCAACATTTGTCTAAAAATAAAGGGTTTTCACAGCACCCTAAATGACTTACGCATTCAATTATCGATTTTGGCCAAATAAATTTTAAAATCTGAGTTTACATCTCATCACATGTTTATGTTTAGAAATCAGTTCCAAATCGTTTCCTCTGGTCGAATTTCATTCGCATGCACCAATTTTTAAATCTTCTGAAAGTCAGTCGAATGCTGACTGGGCTAAATGTTGACACGAGTCTTTCGAATTTTCTATTTTGTTAGAGCCAAGAACGATAAAAAATCAAGGTATGTCCCAGAGGTATTTCCTTTTGAAGTATCCATTGTCCTTATTGTTCGTAATTCTTAAAATGATTCATAAACAATATCCTGTTGTCTCATAAACAATACTCTATTGTTCTAAAACAATACTCTATTGTTCTAAAACAATACTCTATTGTTCTAAAACAATGTATTATGTCATATTTGTATTTTTTACAGATTATCGATTATTGCATGTCATGCCTATGTCTGTCTTGGCCTTGGTGACTACGTCAAATCATTGGATTACGCAAGAGCACTGTTATCTCAGCCAATGCTGCCCGGTGCTTACAAGTACGTCATAAGCTTTTGTTATTTCAGCCAATGAGTAAAGCTAAATTTTGTCGAACAAAAACTATTGCGTAAAGCAAGGTTTCAGTTCCTTTTATCAAATCGTTAAATTGTTGCAGTGAAATTTTTACAGTCAAAATTTCCTTCGCTTGCGGTGTATGCAACAATGACATAGAGTCTACTGGGGGAAAGCTGGGTATGCTCGGGGTAAGATGAACAGTGCACAATGATAAATATAACATGTCGTGAATTGGCAATTATTAACATATTATGCATTACTCACCTTTCCCATTACTCACCTATCTTAGGCCATATATACAGTACTAATTAACAAGAACAGATTTTGTAACACTAGTGAAATTGACACACCAATTTCAAAGCGATTAGCCATTCTAGACAAAGCGAATTTTCTCAAGCAGAAAATTAAAACATGTCTTTGTTTGTTTTGATTTTCCGCTTGAGAGAATTTGCTGTCTTTGATGGCTAATCGCTAATATTGTTACTAAATCTGCCCTTGCTATACTAATTAAATTTTAGAACACCATTATAGATCTTAAAAGTTTGTTATCAGATTTTTGATGCTTGGAAATGTACTGAAATAGTATTTAGCAAATTTATGGTTGTCTGAAATTTGTTCGAAAAAGCGAATTTTTGAACTAACAAGCTAAATCAACATTGAGATCTCTCAAGGGATATGAAAGCAGCTCGCGCAAAAGTTAACTCCATGGGGAAATGATTAAAAAGACAGTACAGTTGAACCCCGCTATATTGTAACTCTCAGAAGGAATAAAAATTTGTTCGAAATACAAGTTTTCGAGATAACACTGAAGCTATATATCACAACTAAAAGCTCTCAAGGGATATACAAAACAGCTTAAGTATTATTTGAAAGTTTATTCTATGGGAAATGATTAAAAACACAGTACAGTTAAACCATGCCAATTCGAACTCTCGTGGGGAATGAAATCACAAAAGAAATCATAATAAATCGTAATCTTAAAGTTTTGATGTTTTTGTTTGTTTTGTTTTGATTTAGTGTACTCAGAGTTCTATTCTTCCGAATCGCATTGTCATGTTTGAAACCGCAATCTTCCGTTTTACAAAATTCCCCCTGTTAAGTTGAGCGAGTTTGAGTTAGAGTTTTGGCAAAAAAGACTCAAGATCTTAATGACAAATTCACAAGCTAACGGTTTATCGCGATCTTTTTCAGGTATCTTGGCCACTTATACGCAGCAGAATCGTTGATTAAACTGGACAAAATATCAGAGGCGATACCCGAACTTTCTCCTGAAAAAATCACTGATATTTCTACTTCACTGAAGTCCACTGAGAAAAGATCTGGTAAATCATTTTTAACGTAAAGAGGATAGGCAGAAAAACATTTCACATGCGCGCGGATAGGCATTTTTTAACATTTTTGTTGATTTCAACTTTAAAATTTCTAATTTTGTTGTCATCTGTATATACTGTATGAATTAGGCTAGATTTGATACCCGTGAAGCAAAAATTAGGCTGACATTTTTCTGATCTCAGAATTAGGGCCGCAACTTGTAACCACGATTTTTTTCAAAACAATCTGTAGCCTACTTCAAACGTCGAGTCGCTCTTGTAGATTAAATTTATTTGGCTACTGTATCAGCAACAAAATTAGATTCAAGGGTGGATTTAACATGGATTTAATTGATAGCAATTTAATTTAACTCGACGCAAGTGCGGCATTTGAAGCAAACCTGAGCGATTCTAACTCTCACGCGCAGATAGGAAAACCTAGCAATTTCATTTTCAATCGGTTGAAAAATAGAATAAAAATGTGCTGTTTATTTTGATGTGCCAATCAATTGTTTTTATACAGAGCCTGGAAATGAATTTTTTCCGACCAATACCCAAGAAGCACGATCAGTAATGTTAGTCAACTTGGCAAGTGCTTACAGCATACGCGGTGAATACGAAAAAGCAAAACGATTCCTTCAACAGGTAAAACGTATTATTATACTCTTGCAGTGACTCAGTGTTTATTTGATAATTATTCGCCCGGTGTTTCATAAAACCACTATTACCCTAAACGCCATGTTCTCAGGAGATAAATGCAGACACTTGCTTTAATTTTAGATATTTCAAAGTAATTTAGTTTTATTTGATGCCTCCTCCCCCCTGGTCAAACCTTGAGCCCTGGTCAAACCATCCAGCATTTAACCCAATATTTCCCCCTCCCCCAACATTTTCCCCCAACATTTTATTTAATGTTTGTTGATGTTTAGTGCTGGGGTAGTCAAATGCTCACTATATCACCCGACAACGAACGTTTTCAGTGAACGTTCGGTGAAATGTTGGATCGCTTAACATGAACTCTTCAGAAGCCCTTGCTTTTTGGTACGTCGGATAATTGTTGTGGTCCTTTCAGGAATTTATCAATCATGGAATAGACGAGAGTCAAATTAGGAGCACGATGATCGATTAAAAAAGAATTTAAGCGACTGTTAGATCATGCATCTGAGATCTATATGAGATCTATATGAGATCAATATGAGATCATGCATTTTGAACTCATATCTATGCAGAATTACATTTAATTACCTCCTGAATATATTTCCGATTTTAATCAATAGGCCATATGGTCCTTCCAGGAGCGGAGAATAGTTTCAAGTTTTTACAGAAGGTTCTTGATCAAAGATAACGCATTTCTTTATGTATTTTAAAAAAATTTTGATTTATGCATACATTTTTAATTTATTATAAATTTATTTGTTAATTAAATGTATTTGTTCACAAGCAAATTTATTTATTTTAGCTCGTCAGTTCAAAAACACCTGACTTGATATCAACACACGCAGTTCTTTTATCTGCCTACATTGAGCTAAAAACAGGTAACGACCCTTGAAAATGAGCCCACAACGGCAAATAAAATCTTTTAAACTAATTCGTTGTTGTTGCTTTTTTGTGGCTTGTCATAACCTAAGTTAAAGCATGGGTTAAGGAAATCGTTTTGTTTTTTCTGCCTACGCCTTGATCTTTCATTTGCTTTCCCTTCTTGGCACTCGATTTTTGAATTCGCAACGGCCAAATCAGTACCGCAAACGAGGCAGCCTCGCTTTATGATAAAAGCATAAAAAGATGGCGGTTGCAAATTCTAAAATAAAGTGCTAAGGAGGAAAAATAAAAACAAAAATCAACCACCAAATAGTAGGCAGAAAGAAAACAAATATGAGAACAAAATAAAGAAAACAAATATGAGAACAAAATAAAGAAAACAAATATGAGAACAAAATACAGAAAACAAATATGAGAACAAAATAAAGAAAACAACATTTTAACCGACAAACAGTTAATGTTGTTTGCTTGTTAATGGTATGATCTCTTTAAAAATACATTGCTTTGAGGGAAATGTAAACCGCAGAATGAAAATATGAATCTGAAATAAAACCATGATTATGAAGCTGACACTGCGAAGTAATAATTATGTTTGAAAAAGACGCTTCGCAGCGGCAACTGTTGGGGATTTTTCAAGGTCTTGATGTATTATATCTGAAAACTATTCAATAGAATATTTTTACAACTTTGCCCGGATCAATTCTACATTTAGTTTCATGTTTGGTCGGTGTTAGGCCATAGTTGAGATTATGACACACACCATCTCTAGAGTATGATAAATAACAATTGTATACATTTGGTTCTTTAAAAAAGTTATTTTAAAATATGTATTTTAAGAACGAATAATATTTGTCATTTATCTAGAGATGATGTGTGCCATTATCTCGACTATGAGCTAACACCGACCTCGTTGTTTATGATTCTAGGCAACACGAGTACAGCACTGGAAATAATCAAACGTGGAGAGGTGATTCCATCTGGACGTCTTGTTGACAGGATTGATGCGGCTCGCTTATCGCAAATACAACAACAACAGCAAATTTACCAGCAGCAACATTTATTACACAATACGCATGTGCAACAACAACAACCTCAACCGATACAGCCTCCACAGCAACGCTCGTTCTCAGCTGCTCCGGGGTATCCATCGTCGGGACAAACTGCCTTTCAGCAGAGACCAGTGTTTGGTGAAGACATTTCAGGACCAATGCAGCAAAGACCGTTTTAAATAGAAAAATGTGGTTCTTGTGAATGTGGGTAGGGTATTTGTACCTCCCATGGGTGTATCGGTATTTGTATATCGTCGATAGAATCGATAGAGCGAATCAGAACAAAACAAATATATTATCCTGTACAATTTAGAATTGCGTGGTTTTTCTATTCGATTTACAGTATTTTATGGATGCAACATTTTCATCTAATAGCAAAGAAAAGTGTTAACTTCAAATGTTAAAAACTAAAAAGAACTTCATATTTGTAAGCGATCTCTAAGAATGCAAAGTCACGGCCTTACTTTGTGAGCCAAAGTGTCCGTCTGTCTGCATGACAATGTCTGTCTGCATTTTAGAGCAAAAAGAAAAACGTGAATTGGCTTTACGGGCTAATTAGAAAAAAATCGAGGAGGGAAAGGGTAAAATTAGGTTCTTTGCAAAACAGGAGAGATTCTCCACTGTTCTTTTGAAAAAAACATATCCATTAAAAACATGGTAAACAATTATTTATAGATACCTTTGGCAAGCAGAAACCCCCTTTACTGGGGCAGGGCAAGCAAAAACCCCCTTTATTGGGGCATGTACACACCGTAATTTATGGGAAAATCCCCCTTGTTTGGTAGGCAAAAAAGCTTTTGTTGTTGTTGTTATTTAGCAGAAAGGTTGATTAGATTTGGTAACAATTTAGAGCCATTTGCGATGAATTTGGAAAAACGGTTTTTTACCAAAAATGATCTGGAACTATACAATGTCAAATCGAATATATTTATGAACAAAGATAATAATGTATTCTCTGGGATCTACTTCTAATATGGACCCTTTTGAAACACCCATACAATGATATGTACTCAACTCTCTTTACCAAATGCCCTTAAATAGCAAACACCGAAAACAGATGTCGACAGCCAAGTTAATAGGGTCCACCATATGAAATATGACGTCAGTCCTTGGAGCAAGTCTCCACATTGAAAAGCTTTACGTAAAATCATAACATACTTTGTTCCTGCTAAGAGTAAGGTTGAGTTGCTTGTATTGTTATATACCACCGGTGCTACAGGTATTCCACTAGCAGCATCTGTAAAGGAGAACAACGCCATATTTAGAAAACGCCATATTTAAACAACGCCATATTTAAACAACGTCATGTCTAAACAACGCCATATTTAGAAAACATCCTATTTAAACAACAACGCCATCCTAAAATTGTTTGCAAGACCACTCGCTAAATTAGGCGTTTTCACCGCACGTTTTGATGAAAATTTGCTGCTGATATGAAAACTTAATTTTTCTGCATAAACAATAGATCTTTTTGGAAATAAAGTCGTTCTATTGTGTTAAACCACCAGCTTCGCTTTCAACATTGATGAAATTCCTCAAAGTACAAAAAACGTCAAAACTTCGCTGTCCTTTGGGAGAGAAAGTAACAACAATAACCATTCCCACTGAAAATACAGGACTAGCCTCGATAAGCAGAGGCGAATTTTGTAACAATAGTGAAATTCACATACTGGTTTCAAAGCGATTATCCCCGAGAACAAAGCGAAACTCTCTCAATTGGAAAACGAAAACAAACGATGTTGCGGAGGAGATTTTGCAGCATTGAATGACTTACCAATCGATAGCCACGACAATGACATAAACAGCAGTAATATCATTGGTGCCAAATATTGCAATGCCACTGGTGTCAAGTACAAAAATATTCTTGCTACCTAAAAATGAAAAAACTTTTATTGACAGAAGTATTTAATAATTTAGTGAATACACTTCATGCGGCCAAAGCGAAGAAGCAGCATAAGTATACAAAATTAAATGTTTTCAAGAATCAACTTAAGCTTAATTTTGAGTTAGTAGTATTCACGAAAATCTGTTAATTTATGTCTTCGTCTTACTGAATGATGCCAAATTAAATTGTGATTCCCATCGAGCGATTTCATACTTATTCCGACCAAATGTTGTCAATGGAAGATTTAAGATTAAGTCTCCAGCTTTCTATAAATCATGATAAACATGCTTTCACATTCTTACTCAAAAACACACACCTTGTTCTGCAAATCTATATTTGAAATTTTTCCAGTTTCTTTTCTAAGTTTCTTTATATTTTCATATGCCATGTTGAGGTACGTCTGCAGTGCTGTTCTGGTTAATGCCATGCGAAATATGCAAACTACTAATACAGTCATTATTCTGACCTTAGGAAAGTTTTCTTCTGTCAATCTAAAAGAGAAATAATGAAAGCAGACTGTGATTCACAATTTGTATGTGTTTGCCTTTCTCGGGGCATGAACAAGCACAAAACAATTTAACCATTTTGATTACATTTTGATTTTCAATTTACACATAACTTATACACTGGGGTTCAGAATCTTTTACAACGTATGTTGTTTCAGAATTGATTCTGTCAAACAGAAAAGGTAGCTTGATGTCAAAGGTAGCTTAATGTCAAAGGTAGCTTGCTGTCAGAGGTAGCTTAATGTCAAAGGTAGCTTGCTGTCGAAGGTAACTTAATGTCAAAAGTAGTTTGCTGTCAAAGGTAGCTTTATGTCAAAGGTAGCTTAATGTCAAAGGTAGCTTGCTGTCAAAGGTAGCTTGCTTTTTGTCAGTGCCGAATTTTTACCATAATCTCGTCCCATAAATACTTTTACTATTATTGGTTCTTATCAGAAGAATTGCTTGACTACTTTTTCCAGGCATGTTTTCCACGAGCAAATCTTTACTAGACGTTATAAGACTCTGAACCAGGTGGAAATAAATTAGGTCATTACAAATATTTGGTAAACAAAGTTTACGTACGTGAATATGATTTCAGAACCAAGACTTTTGGTGGATTCTTGTGCTTGAGCCACTACAGCATTCGCCAATGGACGAATCCAAGCAAGTATAGGAATAAGTGGTGACACAAATGATGCATGCAGCAAAATCCTAGACAAGTTGAAGATTTTGTTGAAAGTTAATGTTCTTGTGCTTGAAAATGCCATTTTATAATGCTCAAACAGTTTCAATTGTATTGTAAGACTGCATTATCTTTTGTATTTTGAGTTATGTATTATCGGGATTTGTGTAACTCATCATGATTCAATATCTCCGCCTACTACGGCAGATTGTGCACAAACATGAGATAGTTGCCTCTAAAGAATCTCCATAGAACTTTAAGATCTTACACCATTATACATGGTATACCTAAGAATATCAAAAAAATCCACTGTTACTTACTGCATATAAAGTTTCCCTTCGTGGTCGGCAAGACCGTCTCTATACATATTAGCAAATCGTAAACCAGGAAATCCGATCATAGCCCCGATTAAACCGGAACAGCAAACAAGAACGATCTTGAAGCTCCAAAGAGGTGGTGGGTCACTGAAAAAAAAGAAATGGCATCTTAAAAAAGGTACGGGTCTCTTTAACACAAACATTTTACAGAGTAGTAAAGAACACACAAAACCAGGTTGTTTTGTTTCTTAAGATTTTGCCTGATTAAACAAAACAAACAAACAAACAAGGTAAACTAACACACTGCAGGAGCCCGAAAGTGAGAAAATGTTTTTAAAAACCAGCCTGTTGTGCTTCTTAGCTTTTTGTGTTTTCCTTTTTTCCACCTAGCGGTATAGAGCCTGATTATTTTGTTTAGCAGTTTCACCCCCGGGAAAGGCCATGTGGTCAATTGATAAAAAAACCTAAAACGTCATATTACCGGGAGGTAAATACGAGCAGAACAATATGTTAATTTCAGATAGTTCAGCGTAAGTTTCTGCAACATTAAACTTGCATAGGATTTGCCTGGTTCATCCTGGTTCATCTCTTACTTTTAGAAAAATGGTAGCCTCCAGTTAATTTTGATGTGGTTTTAATATGCGGGTTCGTACTATATTTCTCCAGTAATATAAATACTACTGCCTTTTACTGCCTTCAACAGGAATGATCATCAGTATTTTTCCTTGCAAGACTGTTCCCTTTGCATACTCTTACTCTATTCCTCCAGTTATATCATAGAAGGATCGTTTCAATTTACTGCCATTGGTAGATACGATTCTCACTACTTGAATTGTTATCCAAGAATCAACATGTCTTTTCTGGTAAGCCCATTTCCTAGTAGCCTGATTAGAAGACCAAACAAGGAACTTAGAGATTCTTACCGTTCTCACACTTTTACTCTATTCACAGTCAAATTATAGATGGATTTTTCAATTTACTGCTTCTAACAGTTTCCCTGAGTAACATACCCTGTTGTGAAATCAAGCTCCTTCAGAGACGATGTCAAGTTGTCCATAAAACTTCTGTAGCCTAAAAATATGACGAATGACATAAAGATTTGTATACAAAAATAAAAAGGTTTATTTAATGGGAAAATTCAAGTACTGGTGCAAATTTCAATTCCATTGAACATATTTATGAATTATGAATAGTTCTGTTTTGAATTTCGTTGAAGAACATGAGAAAATTCAAGTATTGGTGCAAATTTAGATTCCAATGAACATATTTATGAATACTTTTGTTTTTCATTTCGTTGAAGAACTTTAATGTAATCTCCCCATTATTAAGCCGTGAAAAGAAACCAAGGAAGTTATTCTTGCTTGTTGGGGAACGACTCCCAAGAGGGCACTTTTGCCAACAGTTTAGAAGGGAGAAGGACACATGTGCCATAAAAGGGCATTCACAAAATCTTAGGGGGGCATGTCTGGCTCATACGTCTCTGAAAGAAACGCACCCTGTCACAATGTTTACAGAAAACATTTTTGGAAGACGATTAACTTTGACATAAAAAATTGAGTAGAAAACTTTAAAACAAAGAACATTGTGGTGATAAAAATGTTCCTTTTCTATCATTGATTGAATCATCGATGTATCATAAAAGACATTTGGTCCTGTGTTTCTTTCACCTTTCATAGATAGTTTCACCTTTTAAATATCAAATTTTGAATCACCACCATTTTCGTTACAAACATTTCACCCGGGGAAAACCACATGGTCCATTGCTAAACAACGTAAAATGACACAATTCCAGGAGGTAAATATGTGCAGGACTTTAAATTTTTAAAGATATTCCAACGTAAGTTTATCGTTTAAATTAAGTACGTTTGTATGTGTTACCCGCTAAAAAATGAAATTTAGATACGATTTTCCGGTTAATCGGAAATAAATCCGGCGTGAAAGTGCAAAGAACAAACAACGAGAGTTTGGAGGTGAAAATAATTCATTAAATGTTTAAAAAAAAATCTTGCAGCAGTGCATCACCTTTTTCGATACCAAACTCTAGAACTGATTCATCCACCACAAGAATTCCCATTGATAGAATTAAGAAAAACATTCCAAATGAAATACACATTGACCGTTCGCCCGTTTGGTCACCACGCCAATATATTGCAGTTAGAACTGCAAGCTCTTTCCTGCGATCACAATTAAGGAAGTTTTGAAACTGGGAATGTCGGCCATGCGCTATGAAGGATATAGTTTAACTATTCCATTCTTAAATACGTAGAAATTAATTAAACATTCGGTTGAATATCGGCTATTTTTCTTTTCTTTAAACATTCATTAGCAACCAGGACAAAGATAAGTTTGAGGAAACAAATCTGGACTAAATACCCAAAATTTCTTCAAATTAAATTCTACCTTTCTTTAATATCTGTCTCTCTTATACCAACAACATACATCTTTACTTGCACAAATCTTTCAATATTTTATAAACGATTGCAATGATTTCTCTTCTCCTAAAAATTGTTCAATCCGCTTCTGATCAACCTAATCCATGATAAACAGAATCTAAACAAAATTCTGAGACGTCGTCTGACAATAATTAAAAAATAATTTAAATGCTAAATCCTATTTTCACAAGGCCAATCAACTCCAGATATAATCACATGAAATATTACTTGAAAAAATATAACTGTCATCAAAGGGGGAACCGGAGTATGCCTGTAAGCAGAAGTTAATGCAATAGTTTTGTACATTAAGGTGATTGTGACAAATATTAAGGTGACTGTAAACAGTAATGTGACTTTAAACAGAGTAACTATGAGGTAAACAGCATGTTATTTCATAATCTTTTCTTTCATGCCAAAATTTACACCATAACAATAAGTGAAAAAGATACATTGCAAATGACACAACTATCAAACACCAGACCAAGCTCAGATTGAATTCTTGAGCTCTGATGTCACTTCGCCAAAAAACTGCAATTTCCACACAAGTATAAACAATAAAAGCACTCAGGCTGATGTCAATTAGCCATCTGAAATCTTGGTATCTGTGCAATGCAAATAAATCAATTTCTCTTACCTGCAACAAAAAGTGATTTACACCAATCAACAAATGTCCAACATTCAAGATTATCTACTTGGTGCTATTCAAACAAAAATATTACATTATGATTAGCATGAAAGTAAACACAAGAGCGTGCACAATTTTCTTTCCTCCTCAAAAGCTGAGAGACATATATTATAATTTTCAATTGTTCATTTGGCTATATCTTCTCACAGTACAGTTGACTCTAGTTATAGTCATTCCACTTAAAGTCATATACTTTAACAGCCTTATAGAGGTGCCCATAAAAATCTGACTATGTAATACATTGTTGATTACTCTACCTTGGTCTTTTGAAGAGTAATCTCCAAGTTGCATGGAATTGTAAAAGCTTCAATAGCTGGCTTTTTATTTGATTGGCCATTGTTTGCTTGGTGTTTTCTGCAAAAAAAATTTAACATAAATTTTGTTGAGCAAAAATTTAAGTCAAATGTTCAATTTTAAAAATTCCCCTGTGTAACCGCATAAATGTCAATCTCTATAACTAATCAATAGTCTAGTACAAGATTTAAGCATATTTTCTACAACAGAGCTGTAGTACAGAGCAGGGGCGGATCCACTCATTAAGTTTCCAGAAATTTTGTGAAAAATTGGTAGAAAAGAAAAACTATTGCCCCAGGACACCATTACACCAAGCACCCCTCATTAAAATCTCTGGATACGCCCCTGAACAGCAAGCTGCAGGAATGAATAACAAAAGCAGTATGGAGAAAGTTTAAAAAGGAATCCCCTGCCTTATAATGTAAAACCTTTTCAGAAAATATATATTTTACAAAACATATTCTATACTGGGTGGACCAAAAAAGGTTCTGAGAAATGTTCTCGATTCATTTCAAAATCTAAAGAAACACATTATTTCTAGTGTTTTCATTTGAGCGCCTTCGAATTATCACAGAAGATTGAATGATATCTAAGTCAATTTTTTGGAAATTTTTATGATAGTCCAGCAAATTGTGGAACTTTTTGGTCTGCTTGGTACAACCCATAAGCACTCGCAGTTTTGTTGATTCAAATAACTGTGAGTTTAAACAATAAACTACTGCATAGGAATACAATTTATTTACCTGGATTCTATATTTCTTTTTCCTTTCAGTGGTTTAGCTGCGGTCTTTCCTGCCAACATTTTCAAGGTCTCATTTGTAGGGTATAAATATCTGTACAAACTAAAAACAAACAAAAATGTCAAATAAGTATGTCAAGCAAGAAAGTACAGTACAAAACAAAAGATAAATGTTTGTAATCAAAGTATTCTAAAGTCTCCAGAAAGACAATTTGCTAATAATTTCAAAAACTTTTATTATACTCTTTACACCAGATAAATAAAACTTTTTGATTATTTTTTTATTTAATTCACTGCCAAAATATTCTAGAAATCACAACTTACTATCCCTTTTGAGAAATTTAAAAAATATTGTAAAGCGCAGGGTAAAAGTCGAACTTTTGAGTACTAAAATTTGGTTCAAAACCCAGCAGTCAACCAATGTGAGAGTCAACTTATAAATAATTCCATTTTGGTACTCCAGATGATAGCCTACCAGGTTCAACAATTACACTAGGATTCAAGGGTGGCAAAATAGACCAATGCAGGTTTGTTTTCACCCAGTTTATATCATGTGACCAATATCCAAAGACGTCTTGCACATTCTAAAAGCATGTTTTTCTGAAAGGTTTTCAAATCATGAAACTAGCATTTTATATTTGGTTTCAATTTTTGTGATTTCGCCACTAAAAATGTACAACAGTTAAAAAACAAATTAAAGTTAAAAAAAAATTTACATAGCTTTAAATCACAAAATCAACCAATAAAAAAAATTTAAATTACAAAACCCCTAACTAGAGTGGCAGGGATAACATCAGAAAGGTTGAGGTGACCTTGATTCCATAATGGTCCCTTTTAGAGGAGATTTTGTAAGAATTTTCCAAGTGTAAGAATTTTGAATAATTTAGGAACCAAAACAAAATAAAGTGACTGCACAATTTTTTCAATTCATTTAAATTTTATTGCATAGCTTACCCATTGCATATAATCCATCTTGCCAATGAATAGTATGGAGAAAGTTTTTGTAAAAACAGAGCAACAGCAAAACTGATGACTACTTGAATGCCAAGGATTGCCTAAAACAAAACACACACAAATCTAGTCACCATGGAAGAGAAAATTCATCATCTGTAAATCCTCAAATAAAAACTCTACACACTAGCAATTTTTTACAAATTTTGCGCATTTTGTAAAACAGGCACATATAATGAAAATGTAAAGCTAGATTGTCACCCTGGATGGAGCATTGCCTTGAAATGAAACACCTTTGTATTTTTGATAATATTTTTGAATTTGTGAGAGCTGTATGTTTTAAATTCAAGCCAGATGCACCCTTTATAAGATTAGTTGTTTCCTGAAGAAAGTAGCTAACTGTGTGTGGTCCCAGATGGGAAAGTTTGCTAAATGCACACCTGAATTTTCCAGTCTGGTCATGGTCTCTGCTTCCCTCCCTTTTCTTTTGGCAGCTCAACTAACCACCGACCGGGCACTGAACACACATTTTAAGAACTTATAGAAATAATGTGCACACCATAATAAGTTTTGATTTAAAAATTTTGATAATAAGTTTTAATTTTAATTCATTTTTAGTTTCGTTTTAAAACTTGTTTGCAAGTTTAGTGATCAGAACCTCATCAGCAGTGTGATGCCGATTATGGGCTTTACTGATTAATCTAGATAGATAGATAGATAAAATTCTACTAGCTAAGCTAGTTAATAATTTTTTAGCAAGTTAATTTTAGTAATAGGCCCATTTCAATTTAAAAACAAAACGTTTTATTTACAGTATCATTACGGCTGAATGAATCTTTCTTTTATCAGCAGGCAGGGATTATTAATATTTCTAAACTTATTTTTCTACAAATTACGAATCTACAAATTTAGCTATGTTCATTTGCATTCGAATTGTAATCAAAGTTCATTTAGCATCTTACCATTTGTATTTAAAATATCATTTCCTCAAGAGTATCTTCTGAAAACGTGTTTATTTGTAAAAAGGCCTCAACAACTTTTTGGAACCTCGCTTTGAATCTCCTCCGCAACGCCAATCAAACCCCATTGAAATTGAGTGACGAAAAAACTGCTGCGGAGTGACAGAAAATTGCTCAAGAAAAAGCAGAAAGAACATTTAGCCTCTATTTTTTTAAAAACAAATAAATGTTCAAGCTTATCTTGAAAAATTTCTTAAAAATAAATCTATTCTTTCTCAGTAACCTTAGATGTCCAACGGAATTTTAGCTATTTTCGCTTCTCCCCAGAACAGAACCCTTTTTAGTTCTTGCATCCCCCAGCACCCCAAAAAATAAATGATAACAAAGTGTACTTGGTATCATTGAAGAAATTTTAAATAGATCAAAATAAATCAATTTTCTTCTATTATGTTCATACGACGCTAAAACAATTTAAAAACGACAAAAATATTATGGCCCCGATGATCGCACAATGGCTTTAAAGGGCGATTAGTCGTGAAGGTTTTATGTTTAACGTTTTAATGTTTTAATGTTTAACGTTTTATTTGAAACGCTTTCAAATTGTCCAATTCTGGTTCTGTTCATGTCCACGTGACATCGTCCCGAGTGAATCTAATTTGCAAGTGACATTAAAAAATTCTAGAAGCGACGTTTTTTTGACTATTCATATCTGTCATAATTTATGACAACATCGTCTGAGCGAGAAACTCATTCGTCACGTGTTTAAACATACATCTATTCCACGTTATAACCAATCATATTTTTACATTCTCTAAAAAAACGTCCGCCATCTTTACATTTACAAAGTCAGTTTCGTAAAGTGGATCATTTCTTATCTGTGCCACTGATTAAAATGTGCCTGGTACACATTTCAGGTTGATCCAAACCATCCCATAAAACTGTCCCATAACGAAGCATGGTATTCTTCTGGTGACAAACAGAAATATCTCATTTTGGCACAATACTGCATGTACCAATGAAATCTTCTAAGAACTCTTTTGCAGTTCCCATATCTAAAAAAAAATAAAAAAATTTCAAACATTTTAAACATAAAAGCTGAAAAACGTTTCCTTACCAAAGTACCAAACCGATTTGTCTTAACATAATTCATAACTCATTTAAATCGGATCCAATTCTAATGAACAATTTGTCAAATAACTGGCTGAGCATTTAAAAGCAACTAATAACGTTCTGTAGCTCAGCTATGTACCCAATACGTTAATGTACAGTTTGCGTACCTATGGGATAAGTACCAACACAGAACGCTGCATTCAAATAACAAAACCGAAAATTACAAGGATATACAAATCCCAAGAGACAGCCTCGTACCTACCTGAATATATGACTCTGATAATGTTATCATTGGTGGTAAAATTTCTTTGACATGCAAGTCTTGCAGCTCAAACCATTGGTTCGCTCCCTAGAATTATAATTAATTAAAAATGCAAATATTAGAAGAAAAAAATAAAGTTCAAAATATTTTTCAGCCTCAGGAAGAATTTGCGTACAGGGTACTTTGTCTTTAATGTGTATGCTAATTTAGTTCAATGTAAGAAGCATTTTAAACATTAATCTTAAATCTTAAACATTGATTATGTTATAATTTGTAAAATTAAATTTTCTTCATAAAACCTTTTCATAGAATATGATTATTGCTCTGATTGCAATAACGTTTCGGCTGGGATTAGCGAGGGAGAATGTCGTAAGACAAGAAAAGATTCAGTCTGAACATCACAATGCGATTTGTCACCTAAAAGAATAAGCTTTACACCTTTCAGCGAAACCAAGCAAACAACAACAACAAAAAACCATAAAGCTTTGTTCCCTTGTGTTTCTTGAGTGCGTCTAAAGGTGTGAAATCTATTCATTCGGATCGGCAATCCTATTGAATCCCAAAGATAAAAGGGGAAACATTGTAAAACACAAGATTGCGGTTTCAAACGTTATTCAAATAAAATTTAAGAACAATCACAAATTCGAGAAACATTCTCTTCTTTCCAAACCTACGAGTACCACTGTAAACATTGCCAAACAAAACATACCGTCACCGTAAACATAGGGTGTGATTTGTCACCGTAAATATTGGATTTCAACACCTTCAACGCAGCCAACCAAATCATTAACGAACGGAAATCAAAAAATTTAGCTGTCTTTGTTTATTTTGATTTAATTCTGTCAAATCGCATTGTCTTGCTTGAACCGTAATAGTTTGTTAAACCTGAAAATATTGCAGTCTTGAAAACCAGGGGAAAACTTTATAAAATGAATGGGGAATTTATTAAAGAAAAAATCAATATTTATCTTACCTTGTGGAAAACATGTACTTTAAAATTTCCCTTGTCTGCACCTGCAAATCGTTATAATTTAACATTAAACATGTCAAATAATATCATAATATTTCACAATATTAATTTGATATCAAAGACATTCCGTACTATGAATGCAAATAATGAAACTTGCACCTTAAGAACGAAAAATATTTGCCATATACCACGCGATGTAAATATCTCACTTATGATCTAACACCCAACTCCAGTTAGGCATTAGCCTTTATTGGGTAAAATAAAATGCAATAATTTTACATTTTTAGAAATATAATTTGTATTTAAAGTTTTTCTATTTCACGCGAATTTTTTGTTGACGTGCACTAATGGGCCACCATCGTAGACTTGTGTATGCAACTCATATACTGTATGCAATGTACATTGCAGTTATAATTGAAATTAACAAAAGAATTTTCGTGATAAAAACTAGAAAAATGCTGTTGTTTGAAATACAGAGAAAAATTATGGATTAAATATGTTGATATTCATTGGAAAAGTATCTGGATTTAATACAAAACACCTGCTTAAATTCGATTAGATGTCTCCCATCTTTAGAGGACTGGAACTCAGGCTAATGGCTAAATAGACAAATGATTACGAAAGAAATTGATTTTAATTTGAACCAACATTTTTTTCAATACCGCAAACATCATTAGTACAAAGTTGTTGTCTTCTTCTCGTAATACGCTGTAAGTATCTTCGGCTAGTTTTTCATTTAACAAGATGCTAACAGCTAATTTAGAAGCAATTTGTTTTTTCGCCATATTTCTTTACAATATTGACATTGACGTCAGCAAAAAATCGAACATTACTTAGCAAAAATGTATCTTCACAGTACAAAAAAATTCGCGTTTATTTGGGAAATTTTTCTCTCAAAAGTCTACCGTTTTCAGAATAAAATCTCTACCGTTTTCAGAATGTGTGTTTTTTTGGAAATGTACATTTCTCTAAGAAGTCTACCGTTTTCAAAAGATTTTAGATTACCAAAAGAATACGCCCATAGTTTGTCATGAATCTGTCATCCACATTACACACAGTAGTTTCATTGTAAGAAAAAGAAAATAGAACATACAAATTGAAATAACAATGGTTTATTTGTGCAAACACCCGTCACGAAAAATGGTTCCCCAACCCCTTCCCATACAAGGAAATACTTTGCAATCTTCCCATTCCTTTTGAAAAGTATGTTGTAATCTGCAAGAACATTATTGATGATATGATAGATTGTTTGGTATGAACTATAGGTAAATTGTATTACCTGTTGTCAGCCCTTTCAGTCTCTGCATTGTAGTAGTTGGTGGATCAGCAACAAATCTATAAAGTTTAACATGTTCTTTGTCATTTTTCAAAATGCTTTGAACAAAGCTCATTTTGTTGTTGTAGAAATTGTCTTTCTCTTTCACTTCAATTTGATGAATAAAATCATATCTCAGAGCATCAATAATTATTATAACAACTTTCTTAAAAGTTCTCCGATGTTCTTGGTTCCATAAGCTTGATACAGTGGCTTGTTCATTATCATACACACCATTTTTTAACGAGTGTCTAGTCGGCCATTGCTGCTGATGAAAAGAAGAGTAGTTCCCAACTTCGATTCTCGTGAGAAGAAATCCTCGTGTAAAAAGCAAAAGACCAAAACCAAAGCTTGAAAAAAGCCATAAAGGAATTATCAAGACCTTCAAATTCTCTGAAAATATCTTACTGAACATGATTTTCCATTATTTTCTTTCATCAACTTTCATGGGAATGTGCAAGAGTGTTAACTTCAAAGAATTTTTTTTCACATGTTATCAAAGCTCTGTTGGAATAGCCTTATCCTCAGTACGAGGGTACAATCACAAAACATAATTTCGAGATGTTAGAAATTTCATACATGAAGGGGTAGTTTTTCAAGAACTGACGCAAAGAAAAGGAAAACGGAAGAAATTGAAGCAAAGTAAATAATAATGGATAATTCAGATGAAGATGTCATTGTAACTTCAGTGCAGTCTGCGGGTATCAGAAAAGATGTTTTGGAGGACTTATGTAGGTATGTATCAAGGCAGTGCATGTGGACGGATCCAGCCAGCGAAAAAACAAAATATAACAACAACAACATCATCATTTTTAGTCAAGAATGCAAAAAGTTTACATATAAATGGATATAATAAAATTAGATTTAAAAATTGCATTCTACACGACCCAAGCCAAGGGAAACAGTGCTTATCTGTCTTGGGGGCCGTAAATAATAATAATGCTGATCGTTTTATTACAGAATATGTATAGTTAGCCCAGATTGGAATCTTTGAAACTTGCACGGGGGATGTGGTTATTGTTACCTATAAGTGCGCAGTTGTAATATATTTTCAAGGTAAAAGTTGCGCGGTTGCAATTTTGAAAAAAAAACGTTTTTCATAACTTTACTTCATTTCTTGACTTTTTTACTCCGATATTTACAAGAAAACAAGTAATGGTAACAACTTTAGTTCGTGAACAGGATAAATGATCTGTATACCTATCTATATTTAGTTAGCTAAAGCTAGTCAGTTAGTCTATAAAATCAAAGCAAAAAAGGCAACTTTGTTTCCGAATTTGCTATTCTTTTTACAACCTTAGATGCTTCTTCTAAATGTCTTCTTTTTGATTTTTGACTACAAACCGGAACATAGTGACGTCTTATACCATACTTTGCATTTCCTTGGATATAAATCTCTGCCATCTCTGAAAGGGCACTTTCACATTGAATGGTGTATGGAAGACACCAGTCTACTTTTGCACGATTTGAGAGAACATTTAAACTTTGCTTTCCATCCATTTCTTGTTTCTCCACAACTCGATAAAACGACTCAGCAATTGCCTCTGTGCCTGTTTTTTCATACAACAAAACTCCATACCAACTGAAGCATAAAACTCTGGATCATTGTACAAACATTGAATAACAATATCTTCTTGAAGAGCAACACAAAGAACGTTTTCATCATCTGTTCGCAAGAGGAAGGTAGCTGACAAATTAAACATTTCTGGTTCTGTGTTTGAGAAACTAACAGCGTATTCCCCTA
>JAYJMH010008340.1:0-49647 GCA_036873815.1 Phacellophora camtschatica
AAAAGGGCCTGTCCGGGAGTTGAACCCGGGACCTCTCGCACCCTAAGCGAGAATCATGCCACTAGACCAACAGGCCGCTGAAAAATGTTAGTTCTGATGGAAAGAGTATTAGAAAAAATCTGGTACCAGTCTAATATCTAAAATTAGAAAGCAGGTCTCATCCATTATGCAAATGACTTCCGAAGAAACAAAACTCAAGCTCTAATTATCCTTTCTACCTTAATGTAAAGCATGATGCAAAAATGTATAAGTCAACAATGAAAAACGAAAACGTAGTGAAATGGTAATTTCAATTCAAACATATATGTTGATTTTACTTACTTGTCGAACATCCCATTCGTTAACCGGCCGCTGAATCCAATTACTGAGACTGTCGGGATCTTTCTGCTGCTGTTCCAACTCGCCGTTTACTGCATCTATAATAGCAAACAACTCATTTTTAAGATAAAATAAATAAGCATGAATATTTCAAATGAACATGAAATATTCTCTTCGATCACAAAGAAAATCATCGTCGTTCTACACAGTATTATTACCCATAGCTAATTCCCTTTCTGTATGTATATATACTGTTATGCGCAGCGTCATGTTAGCCAAAGAATGCTATATTTTGTAAGTCGATTGCACAAGACTATTCAAACAAAGTGTTTTCTTATACTATTATACGAAAAAATGCCGTTTGAAAGGCTACAGTACAAGACGCGTGGGGTTTTCAACTACAAAAAGCAAATATATGCAGATATATTTAAATTTAAATTTTAGTACTTTAATTATTTGTTGTGATTTATGTAGAAAATCTTTGCTGATCTTATTTTATTGTTCTTCAAATTTTAGCTTATGCTGTTTCTTATATCTTTGTTATTTTTCTTTAGCAATTTTCAGCATGTATAAAAACGTTTATAATTCTACAGAAATATATCAAAATAAAATGGCAGAGCACAACAAACCAACTAGGAGCAGAGAGCATAAGTTTTACAGCTTTAGTTTTCAGAGATTATATCCTCCAGCTTTAGTTTTACATATATTAAATATCTTTGTATTACATATCTTTATGTTATCATATATATATACTGTTAAATCTTTCCTTTGCGGCCCAAGCTCGCTAAGCATGCTTACCTTGGGTCAGGTAGAATGCAATATTTTTTGTATAACTATGTATGCATTGTATTCTGCAAATAATATTGAACTAAAAAAACATTGAATTGAATAAGACTGACCTTCTGTAATATTTTCAATTAATTCTATATTTGTGCTTGGCAAGGGTGAAGCAACGCCAGATGATGGAGGAGAGTCGGTCGCGTCCGAAAACTGAAAAATATAAAACAAGTGTGAAGCATTTAGAAAAAAAACGCAAACAATATATATATATCGAAAATCGAACTATATTAGCGTGGCCTCTCAATAGCACTATAGAAAGATTGAAATTACTTCTTCCAATCCTATACACAAATTTAGTGTGAGTTTTCAAAGATGGGTTAATGAAAAATAAGATGGGTTAATGTTTTTTCCTGATTCTGAAATTGTTCCTAGGGACATACAAAATGTATCCTCACGAAAACATTTTTAAAAAATTCTGGCTACAGAAACGATTTTCCCACTGATATTTTATTTTTCATAGTCTCTTAAAATAGAACTTGAATGAAATTAGAGTGACTCCCAGTTTCAGTTAGTTGTTGTGCTACTTAATGGCGTTTAGATGTTTTTTTTATTGCCAGTTGAAAAAATTATCTTGAAGGTTTCCCGACATAAACGGAAGAATATTTACCCCTAAAAAATTAATCTTTCCCCGAATAATGTAATTTATCATGAAGTGCACATTTGACAGTGACGCTCTATCCGTGTAATACAGTTTAGGCCCACTGATTTATGACTTTGTGAAAGTCTTGATAAAAACGAAAAACAATTAAAATTAATCCTTTAATAACTCACCCCATTAACATTTTGTTGAGATTCAACACCAGAATCGGTGCTCCCGTGCACTAAAAAAGAAAGAAATGAGCATTTGAAAGAATGACAATTAAAACATTGCATAAGAAACACTACAATTTTACATATGTGAATTTTTATTTTTATTGTGTCGCATTCGTCTAAAATATGTTTAAAAAAATTAAAAATTTGTAGACTATCTAGAAAAACAATACTGCTAAAAATGAAAGAAACAGGAAACTTGTATTTCCTTTGTTTAGTTTTGAAATCAAGAAGCATAAAATAAGGGCAACAAACAAAACCTAAGATTCGCGTTATGAAACCAACTGAAAAAAAAAACTGTTTCATCATATCAGTTAAAGAGAATGAACGGACGTAAATTCAGCTCATCTAAAAATAACTTGAAATTCTATTCAAATTGCAAAGCAATTGAGCCAATTATCCCATAGAATTTGATTTCAATGTGATTCGCCAACTATCTATATACATATATATAGCACTGTGGCACTATCCACTTTTATATCCATCGATTCTCTTTAAACAAAAATTCTTAAATTTCAATATCACTTCAGAAGTTATATTTATATTACACTTTTGCAACGCAAATGTTAATTTTACTATACATAAATGCAACATCAATAAAACCATCAATTAAAGACACCCCTATATTCAAATGCCACAAAAATAGACCCAATTTCTCGAAATTTTAAAGTATTTGGAGTTTAAGAACAACTTTCAAGTATATTTTTACAAACGTGTCTGATATTCTTACCTTCTACGTTAACCTGTCCTTCTACCAACGGCACAACACCGCCATCTTCCGCTTCGGGTGTATGTACAGGAGCACTCTTATTTCCTTCCTGCTCCAATAAATTTTCCATACTCTTTCTATGCTTTTTCTTACCACCAAACTTCGTTTTGGGAAAATGAAAATTGAAAAGTGACTTTCGCTTTTCCTTTTTGGGATGATCGGCTAAGTTCTCCATCGAAGCTGTTGCTGCGGGGGGCGCTGTGGAAATGGCAGGCAACGGAACCAGTTCTTCCTTCAATGTCTCGGCATCTTTCTGAGTGGCTTCAGCTGGTTCAGCCTTTGCCAATGCTGGTTCGTCCAACAACTCATCTGGTTGTGGTGTCTAAAAAAACAACGATTGTTAAAGGAGATATGAACTGAAACTTTTTAGTGATGTAAATAAACAGCATCATCTCGTTGTTCGTTGCTCAAACAAACAAAGAAATTAGCGTATCCATACCTTCTTTGAAAAAGTAAGTCCGTAAAACTATCCAAAAATGTTCTCAAAAAGCTAAATTGACACTTACTCTTGATCTTGGAGTTCCCCTGGGCGATTTTCGAGGAATTGCACTTGCCACTCGACGTTTGTCTCGTTGCGCTGAACTTGCTAAGGTAGTAACTGGAGGCAGATCATCGAAATTCAAAGATGTGGGTCTTTCAACTTCCATTTCTAAAAAACGTGAGCAAATAGTAAATAGGAGAGTGCCTAAAAAGTATTGATCTACATCTTCTCGAACACCTCACCGACACCCCATCATCGTGATGCTGATATTACGACAGTAACAACGTCAATATTAAGACGAAATAACCCAGTTTTCGGCAATGCAAATGCTGCAAAATTTAAAAAACTTTAGAAGGTAACATCAACAAATTATTGGTAGCAAAAATATATCTTTATTAACTTCCTTCACAAAATACAATGTTGTAAAGTTTTTTGAAACTGATTTTATCTGGTGATGATGTAAGCGTGTCACAAATCCTCCTCGTATGCGATGCAAGGACTCACAATAGTGCAACTGAAACCGTCTCAGATATTGCACTGATTTTCTTTTTAACTCATGCATTTGCTGTTCTCCGTACTAATAAAAGCAGAATTAAAGCATCAACAATTGTGTGTAGAAATACCACACTCCAAAGTTCTTATCCTAACATTAAACAAGGAAGTTTACTTGAAACTATACATACTACATTTCCACAGCAGCAAAAATCGAGAAGGCTAATTTTGCAAAACAAAAATTAAGGTCCTTCACAAAACAGTGCGATTTACATTAAAAATAATAGATTTCAAACATGTGAATGCATTCAACCAAATCAAAATAAACATGGGAGTAAAACTTTGTCATCTCGTTTCATTGTGACTTGTTTCGCTGCGCTGAAAAGCGTAAAATCTATTCTTTGGAGCGATTGTTATGTTCAGTACTGAATCCTTTGTGTAGCAAAATCAAACACCACGTCTATTTCGGTATTTCTTTTTAATACGAACACAGAATTTCTTTTTAATCGAAAATATTTTCCCAGTTTCTCAGTTCCCTAAAGCTGCTTTCTCGGATCAAAGAAGACATATACTTGGGCAAAAGGATCAAAATAGAAATAGACAAGTCTAGCAAAAGGTAATCATTGATGTAATTGAATTCAATCAAATTTAATTGAGACAATGTGATCAAACCATGTGAATAAATAACCATATATACCAGGTGACCAAAAAATCCCCGTTTGCAGGGCTGTGGCTTGAACTATGCAAGGCTACAAATTTCAAATTATGCTCAAAACGACGTCGGAAAGGCAAACGTAGAGTTTGGGATATCATCCAGTCATCTGCAATCAGGTTTACCTGTCCAAAACTGAAAATTAACATTGTTCTCATTTGTAAGCGTCCAAGTCAATTTAAAAGAGCACCGTTCATTTCCAGTTCAAGTTTTGAAATTAAAGCAATCTGCTTGCTTCAACAGAGGCAACTTTAGTAACAATTAGTGAAATTGACACACCAATTTCAAAGCGATTAAAAAATTTGACCTTTCACAATCGTTCAAAAAGCAACGCTAGACACTTAAATACAAGCTTACATGTTTGTTGTCAAAATAAAAAATATTTCCATGGGCATGAACAAAAATATTTAAGGATAGCAACATTTACCTGGCAAAGCAGCAATCTCGGCATCAGCAATCTCAGTATCAGCAATCTCAGCATCAGCAATCTCGGCATCAGCAATCTCGGCATCAGCAATCTCAGCATCAGCAATCTCAGCATCATCCGCGGCTGCCTGCTCTCGCAATGGCGACGAAACATCCACAGATTCAAGGCGACTCAGTGGCGAATCAGTCTCCTCGTGATGCACATCCACCAATGATCGCTGTAAATACGACTCGTCGAGTTTCAAACTTGTGTTTAAATCTTCTTTGGGCTTCGAATCTGAATGTGAATCTGAATGTGAATCCGACGAAGACGACGATGATGACGATAAAGCCCGATCTTTGCCTTCAGCAACCTTGAAACAAAATTCACAAAAAAATAAAATACGCAAATATTGAAATGGCTTTTGGAAATCGGTCTGTTGAGTTTTAAGCTTTTGGATTTTCTTGTTTTATTAGGCAGTGGGGCATAATTTGTCTGTTTGAAAAGTGCTTTTTGAAGCCAGTATTCGACAAAATACTTCTCACGGCGAAGATCGAGTTCAAATGCAAAATTTCAGCATGCAGTATTTTCTAACAATGAAGCTTTTACTTGGGGGTTGTTCTTGCTGTACATTGCAGTTACCTTTAGATGTACTGCACTCGAGGAGGTTTCCTCACTCCTCCGAAAACATTAAATTTATAAACTAAATGAAAAATATAATTTTTAAAATCGTTTTAATAAAATTTCAAAAATAGCGCCATTGCAAATACAAACAAACTAACTTTATATGCTTCGAAAAGGTATTTCATCAGAGCAAATAACTTCCAAATATTAACGAAATTGCAGCCTTCTATCCAATACCCTTAAAAAGCGCGAACTCACACATTTTCTAAATAAACAATTTTATTTCCTGCCAATAGCAAGAAGACAGATTCCATCTCACCAAAAATAATATTACAAGATAATGATGCATCAGATATTTTCGAAAACCTCGATGAATTATGATTCCCAAGAAATATACCTAATTAATTCGATAAAAAGGTAGATATGGAAACAATGCAATTAATTTCTATATTAAAGTACTGTTATTATTTTAATAGCAGTCGTAAAAAGGAAAAAACAATAAGTCACTTCCTTTAATATCAGATTGAGCTACATTTAAAAAAATTAACGAGCTCCAAAATACTATTCCAGGTATTTAAGGACAGCAAAAGTGCAGCTAATTCCCGCTATTAAAAACAACAATTTTGACATTTTGGCTCTAACGTTTCTTAAGTAACAGGTGCTATTGTTTCTCCAGCCCTCGGTTTATTCACCCTCTCACCACAGGGTAATGCTTTCACGCATGGATTTATGTTCAATTTACTGGCAAATCCTGTCTAACTTCCATTTTGCTGGAAATAGCACTTACAAACAAACTCAATAGACCTTTCACAAATTATATATATTTTTTTTTTCTTAAGAAGACTGCTAAATTCAAATTTTTAATTAAAAATGTGATTAATTACGAAAACAATTTATGGCTAATAACTACGGTCAAAACTCTCTTAATTTTTCGCTAGTCAAGCTTGGAATAGTTTTCGCTTAGTCTTTTTCAAAAAAACAAGACCAGACTTGACAAACGAATAATTAAGAGAGCTTTGACCGTTCCATTATTGGTCATAAAAAGAGTAGCAGTGATCATATCGTCATGCAAGAATTTGAATTAACGATATGTTATATTTCAGTTTACCCAAAATAAACATGTATTATTTGTTGCTGAAAAATTCAGTCAAATAGAAAAGATTGCAATAATGATTTTTGATGGCAGAAATGTAAAATTTATGAACAATCATCATAACTTTATGAGCTATCTTTTACTGCCTTAGATAAATTTCCCATCATCAGAAAAAGCCTTTCTTTGATGTCCGCAATCCGCCCACCAGTTTAGTTTTGAAATTTCGTGCGAAAATTGTGGAATCACCCAGATACAACATGGTATGCCTTTTATGGTGTTGCAATAATTCCAAACACAATGATAAATGCCTTGTCGTAAAATTACCCCCTGTTGCGTTGGACTGTATAATACTTAACGAAATGTGGTGCGAAACCGCTCCTGTGTATTAAGTGATCATAAGCAATATTAAAATTTTCCATGAAATAAAAAGTCACGCCTCTTTTAAAATGGTCAAGACAATTGTTTTGTTTTTCAACAACAACAACAACAATAAACAACAACAGAGTTAATATAGCAACTTCTACAATACTAAGCTTCCAAGAGAATTACCATAAATGAGGTCTGACAGAAGAGTCAGTGGCAGTCAGTTTGGGGAATGAGTTGATTGAAACAAACTGCTGCTCAATGAGACACTTCTTGTTTGCAAAGTCAGTGGCGGAACTGAAGGTGGTCAGAGGGCCGTCGCTCCCTCACAAAGCATAAAAAGTACATTTCTATCGGAAACTTTATTGCGAATTTTACAGTTTACAGATGCTTGTCGGAAAATTTAAATAAATCGTCAGATTTTAGCCCCCTCGCAGAAATTCATAGCTACGCCACTGTGTAAATTATAATAATAACGTTTTTATCAAACGTTATTATTATAATTACAGTACTCTTTGATGTTTCTATGCGTCATATTGAAAATTTGAAAGTGCAATTAATGTTTCAAGCAATGAGCAACGATTCTCGTTTTAACTTAGTAAAACTAAATGAGGCAATTTTGGGTTTCTGATCAGATGCTACAATTCAAGGATTTCCATACAAACTTACTATCATTTGAAAATTATATCTAAAACTTTAGTTAGCTTCAAAAATGTTTCTTGATATTGAATTTACTGCTTGAAACATGTTGATGATACTTGTTGTAACTCTTGAGTAGCAAATATATTTTGCATCATTGTTATAAATCAAGCTAGCATGTGCTTTTCAATCGCAATAACGATTTGTGTCGTCAATATGTCATACAAAAACTGCAGATCATTTCCAATAGTATCAAAAGTTTCAACATATGAGAGAATAATCCTGAGTTACGCCATTGAAACACTAAAGTACATATTTTAAAAATATTAACAGCCAACAGGTTTAGCCTACGCATTGTTCTTAACTGAAAATATTGCTACATTACACCAAATTGTTCATTGGTGTAACATCGTTCAAAATATAGCTACATTACACCAAATAGCATCCCCCCACCCCCCCCCCCCCAACTTTTGTCAGAAAGACCTTGAAGTGTCTCATGAAGCATTTAATAAATAACTGAAAACTGACAAATCCTATCTGATTTTCATTTTGCAGGGGGTAGCAGATACAAAATGACTAAATTATAAAAATGAACTTACGTTGAAATATCTGAAACTAATATAAAGCTCTGTACGCGTTTACCTCCTAAAACAGTGACGTTTTGTTGTTTAGCAATGGGCCGTATGCGCACATACATCTGACCCATTTTTGTATAGCAATGGGAGTTAATTCAAGAAATCATATTTAAAATATCTAAAAAAGGACAAGAAATGTGTCTGTGTATTTACCCCCCCCCCCTTCTAAAAAAAACCACTTTTGACAAAACAGGGGGGATTTTGCTCGTTGTTCTTGTTTTTGTTCGTATAGACGTTGTCAGTTGCATCAAAAAACAAAGCAACATATCATAATGTGCTCTTAAGACAAAGCCACTATCGCAGGCTGCTCGTTTGATGCTTTCGATAAAGTAGATAATAATTCATTGCTCGTTATTTGTTGAGACGATCCTGTTTTTAAACACACATTGTTGAATTTAATTGACTTTCTGCGTAGTTATTATGATAACGAAACCTCCGTTATGTTCATAATTAAAAAACGTCCTTTCCTTACGATTGCGTGCACCATAGTGTCTAGATTATTAAAAAGTTATTGGTTATTTTTATTGCAAAAGCAACGTTAAAATACAACAGCAACATCAATGAAAGTCGTTGTTAGAGATGAACAATGCGTCATGTAGTGACCAGGAAGGACAAAGGTTGGGTCAAACCAGGGCGATAATTAAGCCCGAATTTTCAAACAAACACAAAAATTGCATTGCATTCAATGAACATAAAAATAAATAAAAGTACCTTTGTGGCAATTTCTTCAGCCTGTTCCTCTTTCCTATCGTGTTCAATAATCGTCAAATCTCCAGTAAACCAACTTCCGAAATCGGGGTTATTACTAAATGCTTCTAAGAAGCTAGATCGGTCAGGGTTATATTTGCCCTTCACATCTCCTTCAGGCCGAATCGTCAGGTCAGTGGGGATTCCCACTTCGGGGCTGGGTGAATGTTGTATGTTTTTTGTTTCGTCCTTTTCAGTAACGTGTGTTTCGAGTTCGGATTTCATTTCTGCATCTGCTAGAAGTTCGCTGTCGCTGTCTACGGAAGACTCTGGCAAATCTTTAAAAAATGATTCATCTAACGGCTTTTGTTTAGCGATTAGATCAAATTCGTGCGATTTTTTATGCCAAATGTCTTCATTAACCTTATCTAGATCTTTTTCGTCCAAAGAGCTTTCCTTTTCGCTTTCAAGAATCACGTCACTTTGCAGCCTTCCACCAACTGAGTATGATCTCAAGTGTGTGTCATCGCGTACGTGGGTAGCATCGCTGTATGTTCGTGGTGGTTTAGTGACAGGATTCGCATCAGCCACAACCCCGTCCGTGGCATCACCACTCACGCCGTTAACAACTATATCATCAAGTGGGCTGCTTTCTTGGACGGGGGAAGGAGCTTGAATGCTAATAGCTATTTCAACAGCCAACTCTTTTTCTATGCCAACAGTTTCCGTATCTAAATGTTCCTCGGCTCCCTGTGAATTTTCAATTTTATCTTTCACAGTTTCCGTTACTTCAAGCACATCGGTTCCTTGTGGCTCTTTCAACTCTGCCACTTCATTCTCCTCAGCTCCCTGTGGCTCCAGTTCAAGCCCGGCTATCTCGATTTCTCTAACGTCATTTTCAGAGCTCGAGCTGCTAGACGTAGACACTTTTCTGGAAATCTCTATCTCCACAACTTTAGGCCCATCCAAACTGTCAGGATCATAATCTAGAGACCGATGAACATCCACCATAGCGCTCACATCTTTAGCCTCTGGAAGTTCAAAATCTTCATAATCCGGAGGCGGAATGAAAATAGTAGCCCCTGCATTTCCTTTTATTTCAAAGTAACCTTCGTTTCCTGCTTCTGGTTCTATCGCTAGTTCTGCCTCAACTTGTTCTTCAATTACTGGAGCTATTTCTTTTTCCATCGTCTTTGGAATAAGTTCAATTTCAGGGAATAATTTCCTCTTGTCTTTAACCACAGACGCTTTGCCTTTCTGCAAATCGTTTATCTGCAAAGTAAACAAATCGTCTAACAAACAAATAATTATTGCTTTCCATACATTTCTTTACGATGCTACGTTTGATTTTAGTCACAATTACACAAAAAGCAGTAATTATTCGCAACAATTCCTTACTTGTTACAATGATTTGTTTTTAAGGCAACGCGACAAATCAAAAATATCATATAATCACGATGCGAACGAAAAACATCAGCATATCCTATAGTTATTGTAATTGGTTTGCCAAGCATGACACGGAGGCTTCTGTATCAATTGTGGGATAGTGTTCCTTGTGGAATAAATCCTTACTTTCCAGATTTCTTCGTCGAATGTTTTAAAACAAAATAAAGCCAGAAGTGTTCTGGTTTCTTGAGCCACAAAGAAAATTAATCACAACGCCTCCGTCTGGTTTTTCCCAACAAAAACATAATATAAATTCAAAGATGCAAATGTTCCCTTCCTTGTTTTCCAGCTTTCTTCGTCGAATGTTTTATAACAAACTAAAGCCAGAAGTGCTCTGATTTCTTGAACCGCAAGGAAAATTAATCACAACATTTCCGTCTGGCTTTTCGCAATCTAAATTTACGAATACAATGTTCGACAGATTTGCAAACATATTAAAAAGTAGAATAAATAAGAACTAAACTTACAACTGCATGTGTGCATTGGTTAAATTTCGGTTTACCAGCAAATAAAATTAGGTTGAATCTGAAATCCTAATTAACATAAGCTAATCAACTATGTTTGCAGGGTCGTACGAATCCCGTTTAATAGAGGAAATAAACCAAATGAATGAATGGACAAGCAATGAACATTCCCGAAGGAAGGAGTGCTTTTAGGACGTGTGTATGTAGCTTTTTTTTATTTTTACATTGCTATCTTCTGGATTGAGAGGACCTTCACCCTTCCCCCCAAAATCCTACAAATTTATCGGAACAAATGACTTTCCATCTCGTAAGTATTTTTGATTATTTACCTAAATTGCTTTGGCCTAAAGATTTCCAGATTTTTCTCTTATCCTGACCAACCGACGCAACCAATCTTTTTTAGGGAAGCAGCTTACATAAAAAGCTTTACTGCGAGAGTTGATCGCATATTCTTTTCATCGAGAAAATTGCGACACCCCCGCGACTGCCTAAGTTCTAAATCGATATAAATTTTCTTCATTTGTGAGCTTTTAAGCTAACTTGAAAAACAGTAATTTATTCAATGGCGCCTTTCGAGTTTAAAATTTGAACAGATTCATTGATCAAATTCCCAGGTCGACATAGAAGCAGGTCGTTTTAATATGAACTGGAAACGAATGGTGGTTTTTTAATTGACTTGCGTGCTGACGGATGAAGGCTATTTTATTCTCCAGTTTTGGCGATGCAAACGTGATTGCAGACGACTGGATGATATCCAAACTCTACGTTTGCCCTTTGGACTACGTCTCGTATTCAATTTGAGATTTTTAGTCTCACGAATTTCAAGCTACAGCCTTACAAACAAGGATAGTTATTTTGGGGTCACGCGGTAGACCGCAAATTTCTGAAATATCAGCGGCCTGTGTAAATAATATTTCTATATAAGTGTTTTGCTCTCCATATCTCTGGAGCACCGGTGCTCTGGAGATAAACATCCTTGAATTTGTATTTCGTTAAGAGCCTCACCAGACTAACCAAGAACTTTTCTGCATTTCAAAGAATAAACCCAGTTACAGAAGTTACAGTTCCAGTTACAGAGTGAGACAGAGGCCTCCATGACATGCTTCTCAAACAAATTATATAATAACTATACATCTTATATGCTGATGTTTTTATGTTACGGTATAAGAGCAAAGAAGCTTCACAATAACTTCACTGTGTGAAGTTTGTCTAAAAGTCATATACCACCAAGCGTTGTTCTCATATATGTATTGCTCAAAACATTTCTGAAAAAATAATAGCTAAGACATGGAAACATGGAAAATTAAAACCGTTTAGCACAGTATATGGAATCGCCAAAAACCGCATTCAGAGACATGCTGACTGTGTGCGCTGAAGACTGTGCAAATCTTTGCGAAGCCTCTATTCAATTTAGTTATATATTACAGGGGGTATCACATGCAAATCAACTTAATTTGTGTCATAAACTAACATTGAAATATCCGAAATTAATGTAGTAAGTTCTACCCACATTTACCTCCTGAAAATATTACTTTTTATGTTGCTTATCAATGGGCCGTATGGACGAGTTTTTTTTTTTTTTTTAGTTATGGGACGAGTTATGGGACGAAAGAGTTCAAACATAAAAGCTAAAAACTGCATTGATAAAATGAAATTACCCAACATACCGTTTGCTCAAGCTCTTTAATCTTGTTCTCATAAGCCATTTTCTTGACAGCATCCCCGATCTGTTTTTTCTCGTTTTTTTCCAATACAATTTCATGACTAAACAAAAGTATAAAATTAAATATGAACACAAGAAAGCAGTTGATACAAGGTCATAGTGGAGATAAGGACACATACGATTTCTAGATATGACAAATAACAGTTCTTTCTTTAAAGTTGCTTTGAAATGTGTATTTTAAGAACGAATGATATTTGTCATATATACAGATGAAGGTGGTTGTGTCCTCATCTATGACCTCCAGTCTGGTGGCATTTGGGCTCAAAATCTGGCCATTTTAGCCGGCCACCAAAACTTATTGTGGCTCCAATCACAACGCTGCATTGTGGTCACATGAGAACTTTCTAGCCTGTGATTGGATTATTTTCATTACTGTGAGATCGAGGCTCAATATTCAAATTTTGCGGACTACTAGAAAGCTATTGATTGGCCTTTTGCAATTGCACTCGAGTTGCTGTCGGTAATTTACCCTTCGTATTTTTTGAGAAAGAGGCTGGTCAAGAAAGGACAATTTATTTTTTTACTGGAATGTAATTAGTCGTAGGTTAGAGAGATAGTGAATACTTTTAAATTGTCAAAATATCTTCCTGGGACCAAAATATACAGCAGAAAATTTTGTATTCCCTGGTAAACCGAGGGCATTCCATTTTATCTTCTTACATTTGTAGAAAAATATCAGACTTTAAAACAGAGATTTAAAAAATTGTTATTACATGAAAAATACTATAGTTAACTTAAATGTATATATATAAAAGAATGAACAAGTACCAAAAGTACCAGTTTTGAGAAAAACCAACACAAAAGTGACTTACGTTAAAACATTATTGAGCGGAGACAAACAAGTCCGCCTTTAAAAGACTGAATGGCAGAATCAAAGTTCTTAGCCCTTTTACACTCAGATTTATTTCATCTAGATACAATATATATTCATTTTGCAAAAGGTTCGCAGGTATTAGCTCAAATTTATAAATCCTGAAAAAAATAATAAATTTCATCCTACGTTTACCTTTTAAAATAACATGTTATATTCGTTAACTATAAGCCTTACAACCCTTGATGATAAAAAATTCAATGACATACACTTTAAAAAAAATTCTGAAACAATGCTTTTCAGTTTTCTAAAAATTGGACTTTCTAAATAAAAGCACAATTCAATGAACTCACGCTTGCTCCAAACTGTTAACCAATGCTTTCAAATTGTCTCTCTCTGCAACAATTATATCCGCAAACTGATTCCTCAAATCAACTTCCTCGTTTAAATGATCCACCTCCTTCTTTAAGCGCTCCATTTCAACATTATCACGAGATCTTTTCACAGTACTTTCAATGTTCATCTCGACCATATGTGGAGCTGTAGATTCTCCTCCCAAAGCCAAAAGTTGTACTCGTGCTTCGTCTCTTTGCTGCTCCAAAGCAATAATCTTCGCCTGTGCCTCAAGATTTTCTCTTTTTAATTCCAGATATATTGAATTAGACAGGTCTCTCTCGTCTTCTAACTCCACAATCCGATTCTGCATCGCATCTTTTTTCTGTTCTAGCATAACAATTCTTCCAAGAGCCTCTACTCTATTCCTCTCTAACTCCGCAGACCTTTCTTGCACTTCGTTTAAGCTACTAATTTCATTTTCAAGTTCTGTGCATTTTTCTTTCAAATCCTGAACCTCCTTCAGCCTTTTCTCTTGTTTTTGATTGGCAGCAGTAAGATCTTTCTCTGCCTCGTTCAGACGCTCTGTGTTAGTCTGCAGTGTGGATATGAGGTTGTTGTTTTCGTTCTTACTTTCGACGCTCGTTTTCTCTGCGTCCTCAAGCATGACTCTGAGCTCGTCAATTTTAGAGTTGTAATCACCCTGAATTTTGTCAAGATTCTCTTCCGAGTAACTCAATTTATCCGTTAAATTGGATATTGAATTCTCAAGAATTCCTATCTGTTCTTCTTTCGAGTTCCTTCTTTCGCGTTTCTTGAAAAAAAAAATCATTAAATGAGCATAAGAAGTAAAATTCCAAAATCTATCTTGCAATTCAATGACCACTGCATTTTATTTAATTTTCGGTGACAATTTCCCTCCTGGAGATGAAATATGGCACAATGCAAAACAATAGCAATTAAAAAAATAACCGGGGGTAAGTAAGCAAGCATGAACAACAAAGATCTAATTGCGCCTCCCTGCTAAAAGTACGATTGCCAAGTTATTTAAAAGAGAATTATTCTTATTTACAGGAGGTAATAAATTAAATAAATTTAAACAATTAATTAAATTAATGTTTATGTTGATTTATATATTAAAATATATCAATATATTATATTAATTATTTATAATAAATTAAAATAAATTAAAACCCATGTGACTGTTATGTTGGCTGTTTAACTATTTGGATGAGATAAAAGCAGTTAGAAAAACTGAAAAACAACCCATATTATAAAATCCTAGAAACTACCGGGTAACATTGAAACTACAGTATTTCTGTTTGCAGTGCTTTAGTTTGAAATCCATGAGGCTACGAATCTTTAATTGTACTCAAAACGGCGTCCAATGGGCAAACTTAGAGCTTGGGATATCATCCAGTCACCTGCGATCAGGTTCACCAGTCCAAAACGTGAAACAAAAAATTCCCTAATCCGTGAGCTATAACATAAATTTGAAGTAACAGAATTTTTTTGTGGAATTCGGGCAAGGTCTATTCCAACCAAAAAACCCCTGTTCTAGTGATTTACAGAAGCACACTACTCTAGTGTCTGACAATTAAATGGCGTATGCGACAAATAAATTTACTCTTTATGGGCAAAACTGCGCAAAAAAGCAAGACGGATAACGAACTGTGATCAATTTTACGGAATTAAAAGGAGCTACCACAAACTTATGAGTTCGCAAAAGACGAAACGTTTTCGTATTCAATTTACTGCTAATCAACATTTCTAAAAATCAGACTGGAAATGGAGACGTAGGATTGCAGGCATAAGATTCAAGACTTAGGGAGAAAGATTTAAAGCATAAGGTTTCTTACTGGTTTCTTTATCTCATTCTTCAGACTTTTACGCGGATAAAATGGTGACTGTGCAGAAAGAAAAATAAAAATTGTGCGTGTTAAATACTACAGGTTGGATTAATTATGGGGAAAATATAACAAAAAACTCAAAAACTGAAAACTTTTGGTAACAGATTTAAGGGTTCAATACCTTATTCATCCCACTTCAAACTACCTGTTGTTAAGGCTGGATTCATACGTTGCATAATAGTCGCACATCGAATACGACAGACAATTCCGTAAAAGATGGCGGCAGGAATTTATTCCCAAGATTCACTATGTTTGATGATCGAATGCCTAGTGGATTGTTAACGATTCTCAAGTCAAACGCAATGAATCATGGGAATAATTTCCTTGCCATCATCTTTTGCGGAATCGTCTATTGCAGTTCAAAAAAATGTATGAATTAAATGTGACTATTATGTGACGTCTAAATCTAACTGTCTATTCCAATCGACTAACAGTCGCATATGCTACTTATTTAGTGGAATTTTTGACAATTATGCGTATTGGTTCTACATGTCGCATTTAATTCAATTTCAGTCGACTAAAATTCAAATAAATCACTGCGTTTGCTGTTTGTTTGCTACTGTATTACATTGTTTTCGATAAGTCTTTAAAATCGGACACCAACTTTTAACTTTAAATATGAAAAGACTGTATGAACATAATTCTCGAAAAAATGGATTTTCTTTGGTTTATTGCCATGAAACTACGTGAGTAAAGCGCAATTAATATAATGAAATTATCTTGGATAAGCGGTGCTGAAGCTGAAAAAAGTTTAATAACAACAAGTAGATAAGTTGTTGAAAGCATTTAAGAAAAAAGAGGAAAATTAGCGAAAAAAAGGAAGAAATCAATAGAAATTGATTTGCTAAACACGTGACGGCACATGACAATATATTTTCATTTTAAGACATAAGCATGCGCAATGAATTATGTGTGACATGAAATCAAATAAATGCCATGTCCAAAGGAAAGTATTATAGTGGTAGAATTGAATATCATTTTTAGATGACTAAAATACGACTGTATTCAACACTACTATCATGCAACGTAGAAATCCAGCCTCAGTAAGGTAATTTACCAGGATAAAACAATAGCTTAACCTAAATGTGCATATCCATAATGCAAGAAAGGCATTTTATAGAAAATTTGAATGTTAAAGAGGGGGGGGGGGGAGTTGCTTTAACACAACCCAGCCATGTTTATCAGCAAATAATGATAAATATAATTTACATGCAAAATAAAGAAAAAAGGTTTCCCCTTAATAATTTCCGTATTTTTGGTATTCGTACTTTGTGAAACGAAAATTTTTCGTACGAGAGTGGCCCGTTCATGTATCACAAAACTAACTTTTAATAATTTGCTCCAAAAAACATAAATTCCCCACCTTGTAACACACAAAAAACATAAATATAATTGTTACCTTCTTCATAAGTTGAATTTCTTCATTAGCATTATCCAAATCACCTTCTAATCCATGCTCTCTGTCTTCAGCCTACAAACAAACATTGATACGAGTTTATTTAGTAAAAATTACAAAAATTGGATTTTGTAATCAATCTTTAAAATATATTTTTCAGCAACTTTTGGGAATGCAAGATAATTTCTAGAAACCATTGCTATTTTGGTCAGGTGAATAAATGATGACGTAACTGACGTTTCACCTATACTTTTAATCACTTGTTTGTTGTGATTTATGGATGCATACCATTAATGTTTCTAAAATTTGTAACAACAACAAATGATGGCAATGAATGCACAAAAAATAGGTTTGATGCTTATTCAAAACTGCCCGTAAACATACATTAAACCCGGGTTGCTCATAAAAATCCTTATGTTGTCTTTTATTCATCTTTCCAGACCTATCGGGTTCTAAAAACAGCAGAATTGGCAGAAAAAAAATTACAGTACCAAACAAAGACAAGTTCTAAAAATCGGCAAGACTGTCGGAGGAGCTCCAACTCAATTCGAATTCAATTCGAATAGCAAAAGGAAATTCGAATGAAAATGGCAATCTCTGCCAAGTCTACAAAACCTTCTGCTTGTCGGAGCAGGTTTAGAAGGTCTTCTAAATCTGCCAGGTCTGCCGTTTTCAGAATATTGGACGAAAAATACGAAGTCAAACTTCACTATGTCTACCAAAAACGGAATTGTTACCAACAAAATACACCTTATTTCACCAATAATATACACTGAGTTTAAGCTGCTAACATAATATTCAGGAAATATTGTCAGAAATAATTTGAAAAATAAGCAAGATTGGTAACAAAATCAAATTTTCGCGATTTTTTAAACGTGTAAATATTTTTTTGGTCACCTCGACCTGGTAAATTTATAATAAGTGATTCAAAATGCTTTTTTTTAATCATAAATCACCTCAAGCAATGCTTCTTGGGCTTCGCTCAAATTTTGATCAGCGATCGACGAAAGATTTTCAGCCTAAAAAAATAAAGTTTGTACTGAAAATATTTCATTGGTAATTAATTTGATTTATACTGAAGATATAAAAATGTTTGAATGAGAAAAATTAAGTTTGCGATGAGAAGCATTTTGATCAATGGAGCATAACTTTTTTCTGAAATTGCTTCACCAAGCATCTCATCTTTTGAATCAATCTAAACCAAAACATCAAAAATTCAAAATTCGTTTTCTATCTATCTAACTATCTATCTTTATATCTATAGTAGTTCAGTACAGAAACCATCTCCTCCAATTCTCACGGTCAGGAATTGCCTGGACACATTGCATCGCCGTCATCCCAGTCCAACGTTTAATGTCAGCAACCAAGGAAAGATGAGGTTGACCAATTGCGCGTTTGCGGAAACATTTCCAAATCATACATATTCATGACCACACATACATTCAATTTGTAGTATTGCTTTTGCATAATCATCGCATGATATGCCAAAAATGGTTTTTATTTTTCCAAAGGAATTCATGAAAAGTAAACCTGGCCTGTCAAGCCGAAGTGAAATGAATGGGTCAGACCCTGCAAGCGACAAACATTACCAAATCATACAACCACATGACAACACATATATTCATTTTATAGTATTGCTTTTGCATAATCATCGCATGATATGCCGAAAACGGTTTTCATTTTTCAAAAGGGAATCCATCAGAAATAAAACTAGCCTGCCAAGCAGAGGCGAGACAAAAATAAAGGCGTACCTTTTGCAATTTTGCTTGCAGTTCTCCCAATTCCAAATTATGCCTTCTTTCCAAATCCTGCAAATGAATGTTTAATTCCATAAAATATGGTTCCGAAAATCACACAATAAGCTTGACGGCAGTCTAAAGAGCGACAGCTCTTGCTTTCCTCAAAATCTTATTTTATTAAAAATCCACAGATGTCTGACTCGCCTGTTTTTTTTTTTGCTAAAAGAGCAGTTCACTGCTTTCCTGAGCATATGTAAATTTTGTATTTGATCCAGCTAGAAGTTTGCTTACGATTTGAAATTAGCCAATCACGTCACTGAATTTTATCACATGATTGTAAATACTGCGAATCCATTGGTCATTTTAAAAATTGTAAACAGAACAACTTGTGAATGAAACACAAAATTTTGCTACCCTGCTGATCTGCAAGGATTGCGCATACAAGACTCGCGATCAATATAATAGCATCACACCCTGGTTTATTGCCAGATAAGAAATTATACGTTAAGTTTCCATTTCCGGGGGGAAGCACAAGTAAACCTTTTAGATTATTTATCACTGGCCATTTGACCCTTCTCCACAGATGGAACAGTAAACCATTTAATTTTACAGTAACTGAAATAAAATATTTATTCTTTTTAATCCGTGTGAAAATTTACAACATCACTGAACATATACGATTTTGCCAGCTTCCTTTTCAAAATTTAAGCAATGGAATTTAACAACAAAACTGTGGCAGGTTGCTCACCAACACATGGCCAAAACAGCATGTGTTTATCATGATGCATTACTAAGTGCAGACTTTGTGGTCAAATAATGTTTACATGATTGCAACGCAAATTAATAATTTAAAAATATCATGGTTACAACATGACGTTTTATGTTTTTGCTTATCTATATACAACATGAAGTGCATACGTATGGGGACAGAGCAGCCAAAAAAGTGTAAGCGTTTCAAAAACAATCAAAAGTCGATTTCAATGTAAAATCAACTGTCTTATCAATAGACTTTTCAGAAATATAGCTTGGTCTTGAGGCTAGTACTGTACTTCTACTGGGAAAGGTTATTCTTGCCTCTTTCTCTTGCAAAGGACCCAAAAGAAATCCAAGTTTAAATGAGTTTTGTACTTATGGAAATTTTATTAATGTTGAAAATGAGTCCAGTCTTTTGACACAAATGAACGATGCTATTTCCGAAAAGGTTTATTGTTTTATGATAAAATGGACTTATGTTTTTATTCATTTCCCGCCACTATAACCACGGCTTTTACTACAATAAATCTCCTATCCCGGTGTAACTGGGATGGCGCCAGAGTGCACCCTGAAGTGGACTCCAAAAGTCGAGTAATGGATTTGGAGCCAAATTTTAGTACTCAAAAGCTCGGTACACTGGGATTTACAGGAATTTCTTATAGCTAAACACGCCCTTTTGGTCAAAAGTTGTAGTGTCACTGCTAAATAAAAAATTTGATTTTTAACAAAAAGAAAATAAAAAGAATCAAAACAGGAATAAATCGTTTTTTCATCAACACTTAAAGCAGCATGATTAAATAATAAAATAGAATACGCATGTATCAAAAGAAACATGCATACCTCTTCTTCCGCATGAAAAAGAAGCAAGTAAAACAACAATATGAAAAGAAAATAAGAATTTACAAACACGGAAACGAAAAAACATAAAATTTTCACCTGCAAAACTGGATCAGCATCGCTCGTTGGAGCCTGGTAATGGTTCTTTCTTTTATCCCTGCCCATCAGAAATCTGTTCAAAAACAGATCAAAACAATAGAAATTGACAGAAAACCAACGTGTTTCACAGCGTGTGTTTACAAACAAATTTGCATATGTCAACACGGAAGTAAAGAATGGTTTCATGTCTGTCCAACTGTTCTTACCAAAAAGCTGCCATTATCGAAATGTATGGAACTTTTTAAGATATTGCAGGGTCATTTAGGGGTACAAGGGAACAGGGGAACATGCCTAGATTTAGAAGGGCACAAGGGAACATGACGAAAATTAGAAGAAGGTTGTGAAGCATGGATGGCCACCAGGGATAAGGGAACACAAACAATCTCACCAAGGGAACAGAGGAACATGGATTCCCCAAAAACGACCCTCAGAAATATATTTTGTTAGCAAAATCGAACCAGAAAACCAATTTTTGTATTTCCAATGCGTTTCATCTCATATTTTTGTAAAATTACAGTGAGAGCAAGGATTTCAATTTTAAAAGGGGTTATTTCACCCCCAACAATCTGGCAAGGACGAATTTTAGTCCCGATGTCAATTTCACAGTCAAAGCCCTTACAAATTTCAAATCACAGTAAATATGGCAAATAATTTAGATACAAATGCACAAATTTGTTCTCAGGCTATTAAATTTTCTTTTCGGAATACAATCTACCTTTTTGAGCTGAGGTTGTCACTATGAAATTTTCTCAAGATTTTGAGAGATTGCATTTTTACGTGCCTAAATTTCTTGTCAAAATTTAGTCAAAATTATATTTCTGACTAAATTCTAATTTGCAAGGACCTTAAAACAAAAATTTGTCCTGACATGATCCCTTTGAAATTTCAAATCTTCACATTCCCATAATTAAAAAAAAATGCCATCAAAAACGTAAAATTTTAGACAGTCCGTAAATTTCCATAATGACGGCCTTAGTAAGAAAAAGTGGATCAGCTAAATCTTCAAGTAGAATTTTGACGAAACCAAACGAAATTAGCATGATGCCACATTGCAACTTGAGAACTGATTCTCAAAACTAATTTCCTGTTTGCGGATTTCTACTGCAAACAAAAAATATAGAACATTTAAACAAAAACTTCCAAATATACTATTAGAAATTTACAAATATATACCACATATTAAATGCCAAACGAATTTTTTGCGATTCACAGCAAATAGGAAGTATGTCAACAATAATATAATAAATACTAATTCTGATAACGCAAGCTTATTTTGTAAGGTAAGCATAGCGTTCAAATCTTAGAATGGTTGATTTCATTGTTTTCAACTTGAATAACATTCACACCTTGCGGCATTGTTCGAGCGAGATCTAGATAGTTTCAGGTTGCTGAAATAAATCAATTGCACCCTCGATTTTTCAAGTTTTCGTAAAAATCATTTTTTCAGATAAATTTAAATTCCTTGGTTCTTATGTGTTGATTAAGATTCCTTCATCTCACAAAAACATAGAAGTTGAAGAAACTAACTTCTTTCGTCTTTGCTATGTGAAGCGTGCAATTCATTTTATCTCAACAAGATAAAACTTTCAATTCAATTCAATTCGCAGAATACAATCCTAATACATGACATTGATAAAAAAGAATAAAAAATTTGTGTTCTACGCGACCTGAAGGGCGGCTTACACAAGTGCCGTTTGCTTGCAATTTGCTTGCAAGTTGTCTTGCAGCTGTCTTGCATGCAAGTATTTCTCTGTGTAAAGGGCCTTGCAATTCCCACGAAAGTTCATTTCTCTCCAGAAAATTGTTGAGTCATTGTCGGCGCTTTTGAAGAAATTGCATGCAAGGAAAAACTTTATGAACGCGTTCATAAAGTTTTCGTTGTGCACGCACAATTATCGAATTAAAAAACTGGAGAGAAGCAGAGCTTATCTAGCCTAGGCCGCAAATTAAAATCTAAAAGATACACAACAGCTAAACTTAATATGCTAATACAAAGCCAAAGGTTTCACTTAAACAAGGCGTGCAATTCCTTCTATCTCAACAACATAAAACTGTGTGAATGTTATTCAATTTGGTCAGGAGAAACCAATGAGATCAATCATTCAAAGATTCAAAGAATTTGAGTAAATAGACAGTTTTTTCGTTTCTTATCGATGGGAAATAACGTAAAAGAACGTTGTTTTCAAAAGGTTATCATTGTTATCGATGTGAAATGTGACATAAAAACAAGTTGTTTTCAATAAGTTATCACTTTAAATATTGTAATGCTCACATATGTACCTAGATAATAGTCAAAGTCTAAACTGTGTGAACAAAAAATTCGTATCAAAATTTATTTTCTTTTCTGATATCAGTTATCAGGGAAAAGAGTTTGCAGCGGACACCGAGGGTCGAACAGTTTTCTCGTGCCTGCGACCGTTCTAGTTGGGGAAGCTGAGTATATACCATTGCACACTTGTAGGGCATTCACGTACGCACATGCGCAGATACTACTTTGCTATATTTGTGCCTGCGTAACATTTTCTCCTTACTTTTTCGACCCCTGGCGGACACTATATTAATCGCTTTAAATGCTGATTTTTATCTGCATGAACCAATATGAAGATAAGATAAACTTTCTGAAAATCGTATACAGGTCGTAACATGTTTAAAACTTAGAGAAAGGCTAAAAGACGCTCGCAGAAAGGCTAAAAGACGCTCGCCAAGCGATGTTGAAATGAATGGAACATTTGCAAAGCTTTCGTGCAGAAGAATCAGCTTTTGTGCAGAAGAATAATTGCTGAAAAGTTCCTCAATGATAACCGGGATTGTAGGTTTCCTCAATACCAGAAGTTAGTCTTTCCACAGTAGCTACTGCTGAAACTGGTTGTTCATGGCAACGGAGCCTTAAAAGTTAATATTTGAACAATAGCGACAAATGAATGGCAACACGCAACAAAACATTAAAATTGAATGGCTGTTTGAAGGCAATGGCACAAATGAAACAGCAGAAAGAGCTCATCTCTGACTTGGTCAAGGAGCATGTCTTATGAACATTGTGATGAATATTTTGACTATTGAATAAAAAATAAATCTATTTTCCTTTGCGATGACTGATTCAAAACGTGTAAAATGATAAATATAAATTCAGCTCAAATTTTACAAAATTAATTCAGAAATTAATCGGCGACGGTCATGTGATGTTAACGTTTATGATAATTATCAAATCTGGTTTTGCAGAAACACAATTTCTGCTTTAATTTGATATACCACGGCGATTATTCCATTGATTTTCTTCAAAGACCAAAAATCACATCTTATAATCCTATCAAAAATGAAAGATCGGCTGTGCTGGTTTGATGAAATTATTGTTCCACTTAATAGAGAGGTTAAAATTTAGAGCCAATTTACTCTTCTTCTCTGAGTCTTCAGATTGTCTTTTCAAAAGACGAAGAAAAATAGTCAATTTCACGTGAACGTTCCTATGCCCCATGTGAACAACATTTATCTCAAGTTTATTCTTTAAAGTTTAAATTCAATCAATTTCCATGTCGTACTCGTACTCGTTCTGGATATACGCCTCTCCCTAATAAAACATATAGAACTAACCTGACATTGTCTCGAGTGCCTTTTAACGTCGTAGCGGCAAATTCTTGAGTAACTCCGACCAATGAAATACCATTCACTTCTAGAATTTGATCCTGAACTTGGACCCTACAAAAAGTAACAGAACACAAGGCCTAAATAATCAATGCATACACACATACATGCACAATCTAAAGAAGGCCAGTGTCTGAAAGGCGTCAGTGAGCGTTTACAATTTCAGTTATGTTTATGCTTTTTATTCTTCTGATACCTTTACTGTTCAGTTATTACAGGGCGAGTAAAAAAAGGTTAAACGTTTCCTGATTCATGCTTTGGTCAGGGTGGCAGTACCGTTTAACTCGGATGGGGGGGGGGGGTGTCCAAGGAAGCAAAAACGCATCAAATTGCGTTTTGGATGCAAATAAGGTTAATTTGGGTTGCGTAAAATTAGTGCACCAAAAAATTAACCAACGCCAACAGAAATTTATACAACACCTCACAAAACATACATATATAAATTACCTTCTGTCCCGACACGCTGCTCCATTCGGTGTTAATGATTTGACGAAGATTCCAAGCTTTTCTATACCGGATTCCGTTCCAACGCCCAGGCCAATAATACTTAATCCAAGCCCACCGTCCCCTGAAATGATTCCAAAATCGCTTTATCAGAAAATGATTTTTGGGACATCAGCATGCAACGTTATATACATTACGTCATTATGGTATGATATCAAGTAATAGATGAAAAATAAAAAAACAAAAGAAACCCTGGATAAAGCCAATTTGATTAAATAAAATAACCTTCTCCCCAACTTTTACTTTTCCCCAACGATCTATTTTGGTGTCACATGCTCAATTTAATGCTACACACCGGGTGACCCAAAGAAAATTTCAGTTTACACATACACAAAACATTTCAGTTTGAGACTACACAAACACAAAACATTTTTTTTGGTGGCCTGTTAACATGCTATGTACAAAGAACAAACTTAGAGTTTGGGATAATCCAGTAGTCTGCGACCACGCCTACCTGCCCAAAGCTCAAAATTAAAATTTCCCGAATCCCTAAGCATAATTCGATTTGAAGAAACATTTTTCGCTTTTATGGCAAAGGAATATAGCTTTTTTAACTAAATTGAAAGCTCGCGTATAGGTGCAACATTAATTTCCAGTTTTGGACAAATAAATGTGATCGCAGGTGACTGGGTGATATCCCTAACTCAAAATTTGCCATTCAGACGTCATTTTGAGTACAATTTGAAATTTGTATCCTCGCGGATTGCAAGCTAGGGTCCTGCGAACGGACAGATTTTTTTGGGTCACCGGTGTTTACTGAACAAAAGCCCAAATAAGAAAAAAACATACAGGGTACAAAAGGTTTTGACACGTAGCTTGTGTCGCAGACATCTGAGCGCAACGTAATTAATGAACAACCCCCAAATAAGAAAAACTTTTGTAAATTCCCATGCGAAGGATCGTTTATATTTAAAACTTTTAAAGAAAACAAGACAAGATAACTGACGAATGACAGGACAAAAACGTCCGAGAGAACACTGCGGTCTTATCCGAAAATTTCACAAAAACAATACAGCTAAAATAATCTAATGTCAAAGCAAATCCGAAAATACAAATTAAATCTCAAGACAAGAAATCCAATGAAAAGTCCATCAAAATACTTATTCCTTCCTGTCTCTTTCTCTTGACTTGGAAACCATGACGAATTAATAAAGAAAAAAATATATACTCTCTATTTTCTAGAACTAGAGCACTGCGTAATTAAGCACCTCCAAAATAAGAAAAAATATCTGCAGTAATACTTGCGTAGAAATACTTGAAATTAATGTAAAATTCTACCCACATTTACCTCCTGAATAAATGACGTTTTACATTGCTCGTCAATGGGCCTTACGTCCCTTCCCGGGGTGAAAGGGTTAATAAACGAAATAAGAAAGTTTTACTGCCATCGTTCATTTTGATTTGATTAAGTGCACTGGGAGTGTGAAATCTATGTTGTTTTCGAAACCGTTATATTTTGTTTACAAATTCCTCCCTCCCCCTCCCCTCCCCCCTGTTGAGCACTACGTAATTAAAAGCTCTAAACTAAGAACAAATATTTGCAATAAGTTCAGCAAAGCCTGGGTGCAAGTCCATATAACTGTGTGCTACGTAACTACTGAACAGCCACAAATTAAAAAATATATATAAAATAGGTTTAGCAAGTAGCCTGGGTCCAAGATCTTTACAAATTTAGCCAATTATCAATGCAAAATCAATATGAATACTCTCAATCATTCATGGAAGTTCAAAAACCCATTAAAAGAAAAATATTTTGATCTTAATCTTGTAAATGCATTGAAATTCAACCGGTAAATCCCCTTTCCATTTCCATTAATCCGTCTTTTATCTTGGTGTTTTGAAGAAATTCGAAACAAAAAGAAATTTGGATCTTTGGTGAAATCCTGATGAGATACATGTATTAGAATATTGACAAATTCTTCAAAATTTAAATATATAAAGATCCCATTCTAAATAAAGAAAAACGTTGCCTTTGCGGGATTTTTCGAATTCTTAACAGAATATTTCAAAATATCTTGTGTGTTGTCATAGATTGACCTTGATAAATCACAAATTAATTGTTTGTAAATCATTTGCAATGCATTTAACCCCAACCTCGTACTCAGGGCTATTTCATGCAGAAGAAATACCCCTGGTACCTACCTGCAAATGTTCCGTAAATTTATGCGAGCTCGTAAATTTATGCCTCATCAAAATAATTCAGTTTTCGAATTCTACTATGTCTGTCTGTTTCAAATTCATATTCAAATTTTGCAATCTCTCGAGATTCAATCAAATGATTTAACCCCTTATTTGATATTGTGCTCATTTTCTCACATTTTACAACCAAAATTTAATAATTCATAAAAAAGGAATGCAATAAAGATATTATGTACAGATTCGAAATAATTATAATCTTTGGGTTCGTGTAAATAAGTCTAGAATGGTGTTAAACCTCAGAATGAACGAATTTGGCTTTGCACAAATAATTAATATTTCATCAATAATTATTTTAAAAACCCGGATTCTTTAACACCATTCACAAACAATCAACACTCACCTGTTAGACCCTGTTCACATTACTAGTCGGTTTTTATTTCGGAACTCAGTGCTTTTCACACAATACTGACCTCATGATGAGGCTAAAATATGATGTCAACATAGTCAATAGCATTCACTGTGCAATAAGTCTATTATTTGATCACCATACCAGGTGACTAAAACCCATCCCCCTTTGCAAGGATGTAGCTTGAAATCTCAAATTTCACTTAAAATGAGGCAAACTTAGAGCTTGAAATGTCACCCAGTTATCTGCAACCAGATTTACCTGGCCAAAGCTTGAAATGAAAATTGCCTTAATTCGTGACCTTTTAAGTGAACTTGTAAAAACATTTTTCAGTCCATGATTTGACATTAAAACAATGTGGTTGCTTTACTGGCACTTTTTTGAAATTTGAGTTTGAAATTTGAAAAAAGATTCACTAATCCACAAACTCCCAAAGTTGATACAGAAGCAAAGAGTTTGTTTTGAAATCAAAATGTGGACTGGAAACGAATCACAGTTTTTTAATTGACTTGAAAGCTCGTGGATCAACATTATTTTATTTTCCAGTTTTGGTCATGTAAACTCGATTGCAGACAACTGGGTTTCCCACACTTTATGTTTGCCCTTTTGACATTGCTTTGTATATATACAATTCAAGGTTTTTATTCTCACAGATTTCAAGGAATGGGTTTTTGGGGTCACCTGGTAGTATACAGCAGAAAATCATAAAATAAAAAAGATGAACTCACTTTTATCTAAATCAACTGTAAACTTGTCTTTATCATCCACTTTTTTTTCTAGTTCCCATTCAGCAGATGCAGTCAAGGCATCAATTCCGCTGTTGCTGCGATTGTACTCCTCTGGACTGTAAGTTAAAATGATATCATTCTTGTCAGTGTCCTGGAAAAAAACTTTTCTGGATCTCTTTTCCGTACCTGAGCGAGTCTTGATTGGAAAGCATGAACGGGGAGGTGCAGGAGCAAATTGAAGTGATAACACTGAATCATCTTGCGTGGTTTCTGCATCATATTGTTCTTCATATTCATCTCCATCGTTGTGGTCAATTTCATCTTCTGTATCTCTGGAAAGATCATATGTAACTGGAGTTTCACTTGACAATGCACTTGTTGAATCATCGTCAATTATGTTTGCTGTGTCATCATACTCATCATCATCAAGCTCTACAGATTCTTGAAAAATTTCGCCAATTTGACTGTATTCACCAGTTTCTTCTTCTACCTCTCCATTTCCAAAACCTGCAACATTAGCAATTATTGATAGCTGCATTATTGGGTCATCGTTGCTGTCTTCCATTTTCAAATTTTCAATAATGTCTGGCTCCTGTTCAACATTATCTTCACTGACTTTTTGAAGTACTTCTTCCATAACATTAACACCTTCAATGCTATCTGGTTCTTCCTCTGCATTATCTTCCCCAACTGCTGAATGTAACTCTTCTGCAAAATGAATATTTGACAGAGCATCTGGTTCTTGCTCTACATCATGTTCACTGACTTCCACAAGCGAATCTTCAATTACATTAACACCTTTCAAACTGTCTGTGTGATCTTCACATAATTCTAGATGTGCATCTTCTAAAACATGAACATTTGTCAAAGTATCTGGTTTTTGCTCTTCATCATTTTGCATGACTTCCTGAAGTACCTCTTCCATAACATTAGCTGCTGTTAAATTGACTTTTTCTTCTTCTATGCTATCACTGATTTTGTTTGTGAAACCATTTGGTTTTCGTTCCATGTTGTATTCTGTAATTTCTTTGGGCAAATCATCAACAGCACAAACAGCGCTTACATCAAGTAATATGTCACTATTTTCTGACTCCTCAACAGTGGCTTCAATCTCTGTAAGAACTTCTTCGGCATCCACAACTTGTAGCTCAGCATGCTCACCTTCTGTTTCCATCTTAAGTGTTATTGCAACATTTTCATTTTCATCCATTACTATTGATTCCAGCTTTGCAATCTCATCTACCTCTAGATTCTTAACGTGAAGAGCAAACGAATCAAAACTATCACATTCTGTAATAATAGAATGATTACTTTGATCATCAACCTCTGTGCTGTCAAGAGCATCAATGTCCATTTTTGCTTCAGCGGTTTTTTGTGTTTCTTGAAAAATATAATCTTCCTCAATTGTTTTCACTTCATTTGTCAGCACAGGTGCAATCTTTTCAACCGAATCATCTTCAATACCCTCTAAGACATCAAACTGCACAGCAGATTCTGTACTTTGTTGCAAATCTGAAATTACAATATCTTCTTCTACCGCCACATCAACCTTCTCCTTGGCATTTAAAACACTGGCATCCTCAGGAGGTCTTTCTTTTACAACCTCTTTTTCTGCAATCTCTGCAGATACATCCTCTTTTAGAGGGTCCAGACCAAGCATAGCATTTATATCAATTGCTTCCTTTCCATAAACTTCAGTATTGTCTTCAAGTTCCTGAAATTCAAAAGAAGATGCTCGATTCCTTGGCAATGAGCGCCGCTTTCTGTGGACATCTTCAAAATCATAATTGTGTTTTGAAATGGTATTTTGTATTTTTGTTCGTTTTTCTGGCTCATGGTCTTCAACTTTATTGGGAACAATGTTTTCCTTTGAAGATGTTCGTCTATACTTTGGTTGTTGCTTGCTTTCCTCTGGACTTTTTGGTCCTCTTGGAGTTTCCCTCTTGAGTAAATCATCAAGCCTTATAGCAGGAGGTGGAGCAAACAATTTCCTCTTTTTATCTGCTTCAATCTTGTCATATCTGTTGACTTTTATAAAATGTAGATCCAATTTCTTTTCAGTAGTAGTGGGCTCTCCACTTTTTTCCAGACTATCTCTCTTAATGGCAACCTTCTTTTCCTCAACAAATCCTCTTGGAGAAAGCTGCTTATCTCTACTATTTTCCCTTGAAAAGCTCTGCTGTGGTTTTGGTGCTGCTGTTGACTGATCAAATAATGATCTAAGTCGACTGACAGCATTAAATTTATCATTAGATTGAGCACTGGGAATTGATGGAGGTGATGACAATTCTGCGTACAAAGCTTTGTGTGCTTTCCTTGACTCAGCAGCACCTGATGACTTTCGAAGTCCAAGTCCTTCTTCTTGGTTGTCTGTACTTAATTCTCTAACAATCTGAAAAAATATTGCAAAACTGATTTCAATAACTATATAATATAAAAATATATATATATGATATATATATGTGATAAAAATTATTAGAAATCTCAAGAAAGTTAGCAATACTTGGTTTAACAGCATTAATTTTATTATTGCATTATACATGTATATATGTAAGTAAGCCTCTTACATCTGTACGACTATTACAGCCAAATGAAAACATATGTGCAAGAAAAGCAGTTTAATGTGTCATTAAACCAATCAAAAAGCTAATATTTAGGCAGAAGTGCAGATTTTTTGCTAGAGGTTTTTTGAATGACCAATGAATTTGAATTAAATTTTTTTTAAATTCAAGGAAATAGCTGTTTTACTTTCAAATAACTTAACAGGATTTTTAATTTAACTTAATTTCAATAATGATTTCAAATTGGTACAATCTTGCTGCAAGCTTGAACCTCAGCAAAATTGCACAACATAAATTTCATTTTCTGCCTTCTGTAATTGGACTACTCTCTTAGTTTAGTTTATAGAATTGTTTAAGTTAATAACAGCCACAACACAATTTTACATTCATTAATGCCTGCTCCATGGTCCAAAAACAGGTAATGGGTGTGTCAGTGCACAACCCTAGAGCCTGCAGAGTAACCATCATGTATGTTGGTTATTGGCAGCTGGTTGAAACCAATGGCCCTAAGGCAATGCACTTCTGTCAGTCTGACAAAAAGGTTAGTATGAGAAGAGGGAATACAGCAAAGTTAGAATGGATGGAGGGTGGGGAATTAATATTTGGTCTTGCATTGGGTCAGGGATCATGGGATGGCACGTACGTGGAAGGGGGTTAGAGTCTTGATTGACTGCCTTGAAACCCAAATAATTACCCTTGTGTCACGTCATTAACTGCAAATAAGAGATTATTCAATATTTAAAAAATATAACAATGAAATTTTATGGCAATGAACAGAATATAGTTTTGGTGAAAAAAAATATATAAAAATTACATTTATAGAAGGGTGAAAAACCTTTTCTTTTACGTCTTTCTCATGATGTTTCCAAATTCATCAAAAATCAATTTTTTGCCAAATGGCTCAAATGATAACAGATAATAATGTTTTCTTTTAACCTAGAGTTAAATTTAACCTAAAGTTAAATGTCAGAATTATATCAAGATGCCAAGGTGGAACTGGTTTAAGCCATATGCCAAAGATTATGCTAGTTTTTATTGTTTATTGTTAGGCTAAGGAAAACTATGCAAATTTACATAAATAAGAGATTTTATTTTTGTTTATGCATGTGTCTCAAAAAAAAAGGCAACAGCTCAAGCCTAGGTGTGAGTTTCACTTAAAATATTCAAAATAAATTTTTTGTTAGTCAACTTAAAAACTGGTACCTAATATTTGTCAGTCAAGAATCGGGATATAATTTCTGAATGTTCAAATTTGCCTCCAAACCTAAACCAGACGTTTAGATTTTGGTATAAACTGCATTTTTGGATCTCCTATATCATAGCCTTTTACGAAATGAATTTAATGGTGCTTGAAAACACACTTCGAAATAAATCCAAAAACTGAAAATTAAATGCTTATTTATGGATGCAACCACTAAAAAGTGCTTTCTCTTTTTCAGCATTTTCACCAAAAATTTACTAATAAAATGAAACAGCAATTTCAGTTTTCAAAAAATTTATTCTTGGACAGCTGATTTTCAAGATTCTTTTTGGAATCATTGTTTAGAAGCGTTTTCAAAAACAAAATATGTTGTCTAGCTGGAACACTGCAGTGATTCAGAAAATCCTACAACACAATTTTGGCCTAGGCCAAAATCAAAACGTCTGGTTTTGAGTGGAAGGAAAATTTGAACTTCAAATGTTACAATATCAATTCTCCAATATCAACAACCAATATCAACAAACCAGATTTTTATTTTTTATGTTAAATAAATATAGAGGATTACATAAAAAATACCTTTTGACCAGCCTTAATCAAACTATTGCCATTTTTGGGACACCCAGTATTATAAAACAAACAATTTCTGATTAAAAAACAACAAACAAACAAAAACAGATAAAAAAACAAATCTTGTTGTTTTAAAAACAAACAATAGCCTGCCAGAAGGAAATAAAATTTAAAACAAAGTTTAAAAAACATCACAAGCACAACATGAAAAGTTTGGCATGCCCAGTGCAGCAACTTTTACTTCGAATTAAAACTCAATTACAATAGCTCAAATTCCTCGTTCACTCAAACGGTTTTGTGTATTTTCTTGATGACAGAAGTTTTTTTCTAGGTCGCAAACAAACTAATATGGTATTGATTGTTGGCTGATAAACTGGTATGATGGGCAATGCAATGATGCACCACAAAAAAACTGGTTTGATGTGTGAATCCTTCACATAAGTATAAGCATATTTCACAATTATATTGTTAGGGATATACTTAGAATGTCTTACCCTCCACTCGTGTAAAAGTTGGCATTATTGTATTGTACTTATATTACATAGGCACCATTAGTCTCGTTGTACATATTTGTACAGCCAAAAACAAAAGCCTGGGCTTCCACAACATCGCCTAAATCATATTTCCATCATGTTTTGGGCCGCTTGGTTGGTTATTCTTATTCTATGCTAGTATGGTTTCAGGGTTTCGTCGCAGCAGACCAGCCTAAGCTTGGCTCATCAGTTTTTGAAGACCGGGTGACGAACTCAACAGCAAAATTTAATCATCTCGTGATAACTCAGGTAAACCACAGAAAAGTAAATTATGATTAGATACTAAGAAACGTGTAGTCTGACCTTTTCTTTTTCCTTGTTCATCTCGTCAGCCTTCTCTCCCGTGTTCAACTCAGCAAAAGCTCTTCCTCCATGTTCTCCTTCACGCTTGGGTGAAGTCGCGGAATTCTGCCTTTCATGAAACATGTCCTGGCTCAAACTTTCGTAAAGGCTCAGTGGTCTTCTCGTCTTTCTCCCTGTTACTTCCGTAGACTCGCCTGGATCTCTAATTCCTCCATGATGTTTGTCGTAAGTGAATTCAAAGCTTCCACCTCCTGCGAAAGACCTGGGTCGTCTGCCGCTTGAACTGGTTCTACTGCGCGCTGATGGCTGATTTTCTTCGCTTGTTTGCATTTTATTCTATTTTTATGCAGCAAATGATGCGATATGGTTACAAATTCATGAATTTATAATGCCTACCATTCACATCATATCTTTGGAAAACAAATAAAACCGTATGATATGTTTGCAAGTTCTTTTACAGCATCTTATCTCTCTTATCTCGATTGACGATAAATTGACCGTCTTCATCACAAGTCCATTTGCTTTCTCATCCGTGCGTGGAAGAAGATTGTTCACCAAGACGAGAAAGGAATTTCACTCATGAAAAACAAAAGAGAAAACAAAAGAAATACCGCAATCAAAACCAAACAGTTTGAAACAAAGGGATCAGCATCGACCAATGTCGTCCCAATCTTTTTTATTAGAATGAAGCAAAATAGCATCATGACTCAACAACTGAGATAATTTTTGAATTCATTCAAATTCCGCTAACTCCAGTGGTTAAATTACAACCGAGGGTGGTACAGGGGAACATGGGCTTTTTAGAAGGGAACATGGGAACTTGGGGGAAATTTTAATTTTTAGCAGGGAATATGGGAAAATTTTACTATCCAAATTTCAGAGAGCATTACAAATTTTACAAGTGAACACGGGAACATGAGCATATTTAGGAAGGAACACGGCAACATGGCACCCCCCCCCCCCTGTACCACCCTCACAACTTATTTTTTTTCAAGAGAAATGGCTGTGTCGTTTTATTTTTGCAAAGCGTGTAGTGTAGGCTAACTTACTGTCAACTTTTTTCTTGAATCAGCTGTTTGTTTGCAATAAAAAGGTTTGTTTACTGTTTGTTTTTATTTACTGTGTCAAGCGGGGGATACGTGCGTTTTTTTTTTTAAAACAGTTTCTCTGGGTCGTTCTTATTTTCGGATTAATTTTTATAAACTTGCTCCCCCCACCTTCTCCCAAAAAGTCTATAAAGTGTGTTTCGGCTCAATTACTCAAAGCCTGCTTGCTTTTATTTATACTACGTAACGGAAGTACTGTAATGTCAGTAATTTCTGAGGCAGTGTGGTAAAAATGGCCATTGTCAAAATTTGGCCTAAATTAAAAACATTTCTAGTCCACAAAAGCCTTAATTGCTCTTAATTGCGTGATACAGACACATTTACTTGTGTACTACTTAATTAATTTGTGATTTCACACATACAGGAAATTAATGTTATAAACCATTAAAATATGCAAACAGGAATGTTTAGGCCTTTGGGTTACAACGTCATAAACTTGTAAAAAGGCGGAACCAAATGACAGCAGAACCCTCATGGACCTATTCATCGCCTTCTTCAGCAAATTGCAGCCTAAACAGTTCCAGATTTCGGGGGAGGGGGCTTATTGCTCTCAGAGCAATAGAGAACATAGGTTTAATTAATCAATTGTTTTAAATATCCATTGCTCTTGAACTTATTGTGGGCTACAGCAAACAATGGACATTGTTTTCTACAATTTTGCTCCAAATTTCTCGTGAATATCTTAAATTTTGCTCGAATTTTGACGCTCTTGGAAATTATTCGAGGTGTGATAGCTAATGTTCTAAATAATGGCGGCATCCTGCATTGAGAATTCTATAGATATATCGATAATATCATACTCCCAAACTAAACTTATTCAGTGTACTGATGAATTTATATACACATACATTATCATTTTGAAATTAAGATACTCAAACCATGGAAATTCATTTGGAATGAGTGATAAGTTTAAAGAGTGATAGGTTTAAAATTTGACCAACATTTTGGTACCGCAAGTAGACTTGCTCCAAGTCTATTTCATTTCGTTAATCAGTAAAAATTGTCACTGCGGAGGGAATACTCTGCGGAGGAGGAAAATAAGAACGAGTCTCTACCGTGCAAGCAACGAGCTAGGCCTTTACTTTGAATAGTAACCATGGGAATCTGCAGAGCACTTCGGCATGCAATTAAAAATGACACTTTAATAAATGCATGTATTGTATGAAATGGTAAGAAATAATTCTTGTTTAAAATAGAAATCGAAGCATATATATATTACTGCACATTTTTATTAGTTTTCATTGTGCAAAAGAAATTTTAATATCATTGAACAGAAAAGAGTGATTTATCTTATTTGCATTTTCTAACCTGCTACTTGTTCTGCTGTAAATGTACCTGCAATTGTTCAAATTCTATTTAACAATCAGGAGCAGAAAACTAGTTATTTTCACGATTGTCTTTCAATGGAGGAAACTGAACAGCAATGCTTTGACGTTCCTGCTGTCACTATTAAGGCTGCCCTGGGTACCACTGGTACCCTGGGTATATTATGACCAGTCGGTACAGCTTTCTGTGGCTCCATATTCTTGTCTGTGATTGGCTCCATCATTTACGATTGTTGAACTTTTTGGGAGTATCGCAGCTGCACGCAGGCTAGAAACACGCAGTCTAGAAATTCGTATAACTCAGACCTTACCACGTTTAGTGATAAGGTCACCATGATGGAAATTTATCAAATCTTTAAATCATTACAATGTTGACAGTAATAGACGTAGAAGTGATGAAATTGGCTCAGCTTTGTTTCTATAACCCAATTCGAGAATGGAAAATGCAATGTCTCTAAAGTTTGATAAATTTCCACGATGGCAAACGCCATCTTTTCATAAAAAGGTGGAATAAATACTGTAGTTGATTACAGGGATACCCAGGGTATTGCAGGGGGCGCCGAGATTCTAATGCCCTGGGGCAAAAGTATAAGAGAGGCCGCTGCGTAAATTTTAGAGCTCCTCCTCGCGCATCTGCACCAATACAATAGACAACAATGACAATAGCAAAGGATGAACGTTTTTTACACCGGAGAGGGGGTACGCTTTAATATATGGGTGTGAGGGTGCGGGTATGTGTCACCGATAAAGATGGGTTTTGAAAGCAGCATCTCTTACATACCTCTATGGGGGACTATTATGGAATCAATTGACTTTGATGGAATCAAGGTCTTTTTGATCTTTTAGTGCTATCCCTGCCACTCTAGTTTAGGGGTCTGTGTTTTTAAATTTGTTTTTATGTATTCATTTTTTATTCACTTTTTATTTTAAATGTACTTTGAATTATGTAAATTTTTATCCCTTTATTTAAATTTTAAATTCTCTAAACATGGGCATGAAGTTTTTTTTGGTGAAAATGCCTTAATGTTAGAGATCAAGTTAGAGATCAAAATTTTCGCTAATGTTGGGTAGTTTGGAATAAAACACGTTGATATTGGGTATACACGAACAATTTGAACATTAACTATGGGTGGGTTTATAAAATCCAGCGGCACACGCCCCACCGACCGTGCGGCATGTAACCCCTTCCCCAAGAATTTTTATAGATAATTACATCATTGACTTTGATCAAACGTACGTATATTCAAGTATGTTTTCTCAATCAAGACATACCACATACCACATCAAAAACGATTTTACTTTGACGCCCATTGCCGAATTTAAAATCAATGCAGAAATGACTTGAATTTTCAATTAAACGGCTACTAAACTTCAAATGTTCTTTTCGCGTTTAGCTCGTAGGGAATGATCTCCTTGATAGGCTTGCAATTTCTATGTTGCAACTTACACGTGCTCTCATCAGAAAGCAAGTGCCAAATATAATTTCTGAAATTGCTCTAACTTCCCAGGAAAGCTCTAACTAACTTTCGGACTCAATATTTCGCGAAAAATAATTTCGGACAAAATTGTGGAATTGCATTTATGTGTATGAGTATTGATAGTTTAGAAAAGCAGAATGTATAGAAAATTCAGATACGTAAATTAGTGTTGTCCAAAAATGAAAGTGTCCAACATTTTAATTATCAACGAGTGTAATCCGTATAATCTCTACCCTGGGGTTAAAAGCCTCTGAGAAAAAAAATGAGAGAAAACATGGTATATAATCTCATACAACTCAAACGAATTAACACATAACATATTTTATTTCACAAAAGGTAAATTTTGTGAATTTAAACTGTCATGAAAATGCTCATAACTTGGTTGAATTCAAACGTAAACATACTTCGCAACTTTTATCATTGCGGTCTTTCAAAAAAAAATAAATAAATTATCTTGGTATACAATTCGTTTCAAAGAACATCATAATTTCGATATTTCCGTTTTAAAATTTACAGCAATTAAAAACAAATTAACTAATTATATAATAAAACAGTTTATTAATAATATTGCAATTAAGCTAAGCTGCATATCTTTCCTAAACCAAAATAAGCACTCGGAAGCTTATGGAGCAAGAACTCAGAGAGCAATGTGTACCCTTTTATATGTCATGGAGATTAAAACATCCTCCTGCACAGGAGTAAAATTCTTTTGTTCAAACAGCAATAAAGCTGGACCTGCTCCAAGTCTGTCTCTTCTGTCAGTAAAGCGAGTATATTACAAAAACCTTCTGCGGAGGAGTATTCTGAAAAAATCCAACTCTTCCTCGCAAATTTTCCTCCGCAGAGGTCTTGCACGTTTTTGACGTTTTACTGATACTTACTGATAAAAGAGGTAGGCTTGGAGCAAGTCTACAATAAAAAGGAAGTGTTCGCATTGCTCCATATGAATTTCTTGGTTGCAAATTCCTGTGCAAGTTGTTAATCTTTTTTGGCAATTCCCAGGCTTACGTATCTTGTGAAAAGCAAATGGAAAAAATCTTCGTCCTTGGCCACAGTTTAAATTAAATTAAACTCAAGAGTTAAAAGATGCACATGTGCATCTCAAATTATAAAATTTACTTCTATTTAAACTGAGCTAAATAATATTGTTTCGAACTGACCTGTAACACGGAAAATATTCTAAAACTGACTACTAACAAAAATACCGATGAAGAGCCGAGCTCGATGCGTGTAAATATAATATTACGCTATTAGAGTTGATATATTTAAATTTACAGTTTATTGTTTGCAAGTAATAATGGTGCCAGACGATGTGAGTATGTTGCATTTCTAAATACGGTTGCTTTTAGCTCATAGATTCCATATGATCGCAAGACATGGTCGCAAGACATAGATATGATCGCAAGACATAGATTCCATATGATCGCAAAACAAGAATTCTGGGATAGAATCAACAGGTGTCGTACACAAAAATCGTAAAAATTGCAAACGAAACGAGTTTCTATCAAGAGATCAGGTGGCCAAAAAATCCCCGTGTTTGCAAAGCTGATGTGAAAGAGTTTTGATAATATATTTTTGTTACTTCAATTTGATACAAAAAGCTTCAATTCATAGTTTGAGGCATTGTTTGTCTAAATCTAGTCAATAATCATTGAATTATACTCGATGACACCAAAAATATGAGGTTTCTGCTGCTGCAGTCGCTGAGAATACTAGACAATGGCTTTGAGAAGGCCGAAATGACGTTGGATTTCCTTTAAAGATTACTTGTCAGATTTTGACAAAAAGGTATCAAATTTTAAGTTGATGCCTCGAACATCGACGGCAAGCAAAAACAAAATTACAATTTTTTGGCCAATCGGCACGAAAATCAAAACAAGAAAATTTGGCGATCATTGCGAGATTAGTGACTTTTGCGAGATTACTTGCAATTACACGGAAACCAGATTTAAATAAAACGATTAACTAACAAAACACTTTAAATTTAAAAACAGCCAGTAACTGACGTAACCCACCAGTCAAAAACATATGTTAGTATACATACATACATACATATAAGTCTAAAGCGGGTTTATGATGCACTAATAGTTCAATACAATACAGTAAAAACTCTCACATCAAAACCTAAATTATGAAATTCAACCTGGTAAGGTTCTAAAACTGATAACTCGAAAACTACTGAAGCAAAATCTTTTAACAAATTTGCATAGACGAGAACTGAATGTCAATCAACGTTTTCTACTGTGAAATTTTGTCACCATGAAAACATACGGTATTAAGAAACGAAAAGGTAGAAATTACGCCTGAACAGAGTTTAAAACATAATAAGCACCTTTAGCCTCCATGAGTTCTGCGTGCCTACCAGTTTCGACAATCATCCCATCCTGCACAACAGCGATCACATCAGCATTTTGGATTGTCGATAAGCGATGAGCAATAATGATTGACGTCCTTCCTTCCATAGCAACGTCCAGGGCCTCCTGAACTACCTAAATGAGAAGATCTTGCATTTGTAAAGTGGGCCCAAAACGTATACCAGATATACACGCAATTATTCACAACAGAGAAAGAATAGTACAATACGTAGCCTGAGAAGTTTGATGCTATGTGTAGGCTATGCAATACTCAGCATAGGAAAATGTCGATCATTCGATGCTTTTAAAAATAACCAATCATATCACAGAGATATGTTCATAAATACTGCGAATTGGCTGGTTTGTTCAGGAACCGTTTGAATTTCACATGCGCACTGGCGTTTTTGAGACAGATTACGTGATGGTGTTTAAAAACAACAACAACAGCAGTGACAGAGCCAGGAGAACTTTGTAATGGCGGGGAAATAAATGTCCTTACATGCGTTTATGATGTAGAACATTTTGGAGGTGATTGGCTCGACAAAAGATCAGAAGCTTTGTTTAAAACAGTAGAGCCAGGCTCTCGTCTCTAGACTTACTACACTAGTCCCTATGCTGAGTCCCTGAGTCCCTGATGGCATTTCAGAAATATAGCAAAGAAACGGAGGGAAACATAGGGACTCGTGTAGATCTCATCTCCCCAATAAGGTTAATTTCTGCGAACTTGACAAAAATATATTTTACAGAACACTCCTTTTTTATAAGAACGCACTTTATAAGAGCATCGAGGCCCGGGCATTGAGGTTCGAATTGTAAAAGAAAATTAACAAATAAAGAACGTGATCAGCCTCAGATGCAATATTTCCAAAAAATTCAATACCGTATTGTGAAATTATCTTCAGTGAGTGTTACATACTTTACAAACTGCTTCCTATACAAACACGAGTATACTAAAGACGAATGTTCCCTATCCCTATGCATTATTGAAGAAAAGCTAAAAAAAACAGGTTACGTCATCAATCAGGATAAAATTACTGAAGAAACATCTGTGCAAAAATAAGAGCAATTTAAGAACATTTCAAGCCTCAAATTTTTAGAGATTTAAGAATATCGAGCCTGGCTATACAATCTGTCTGGTTTTTATAAAAAAAAAAAGACTGGAAACCCGCATAAAAGAACCTATATTTTTGTTACCAGCCTGACAAAGGTTCTCATGTGACACCCTTAAAACATAACTGGGAGAGATAGAGGAAGGGTAATTTGACTAAACAACCACAAAATTGGACACTTCTTCCAAAAATATTTTCAAATTCTCCTGTGAACTTTCATTCTTTCATAGTCAATTTTAGTTCTTTCCTAATCTAATGCTCCAATGGTCCAAAGACTAATGGTCTAAGGACCGGTAGATAGAACCGATAGAACTTGCCCAACATGATGCAAAGTCAGCCCTCGATTTCAGGCTCATTACTAGACTTGTTACACGAGTCCTTGTTTCCCTGCGTTCCCTGATTTGACGACGTTAATGCTAATTTATGACATATGACATTTATGACAATATGTAATACATGACAATTATGCTAGTTACGTAGATTTATAATATGCCAATTGTGCTAGTTAGGTCATAATAGTATTTTTTCATATGCAGTCAACATCCATAAATTCGAACACTGACAGGCATCAAACATTTATTCAAATTAGCGAATGTTCGAATATACCTTTTCACGGAGGTCTGGGTCAGCGCAGCACATTTCTGGTAAATGGCTGCCGCGATCACAGTGCTACTGCGCTCCGCTATGCGATTCCTCTTCACGAATCAAATACAGAAATGCAGTGTTACACCGATAAGCAGCGCACAATAAATTTTATCCACCCCAGCTTAATGAGCGCCAAAAGGGGGGGGGGGGGGAGGAGACACGCAAACGTAAACAAGAGCTTTGTTCTACAATTGGTAATTTCATCGAGTTTTGCGTACACAAATCTAATTGTACATTAAAATTTAATTGGTCCGGATATTACTGTAAGCTTTACAACAAATATTAAATTTTTAATTGGCTATTAACACGATAATTAAATAGTAGTGTTGGCAAATAGAGGTGTTATAAGCAATTAATCGAAATTAGTTATAAATAGCTAACAGAATGTTTCAAATAGTTAACATAAATGTAATTCCAATAAAAATTTTATCTGTTCTCAGTCTCAATAGTGGAGCGTGCCAACATAAGTATAACGAGCTACCACACGCGCCTTTCAATTCCACTTTAAAGAAAATGCGCCATTATGGATTTATTCAAAATTTTGCTCAATGAAATTTTTGACTTTAAATTCAGATCGCGCGTACAAAACTTAGTCAATGAGGGAATTTTCAAATACCTATCATTAGCTGCTGAATTTTTAAAAGAATTTAAAATTTGAGAATTTATAAGGGATTTGAATGTTTCACCCCGAGACAATTTTACGGTCAAATTCCTTATAATCTTTCAAGGTTTAAATGCTGATAAAATCATTTATAGTTTGGAAAAGATAATAAAATTTCATAGATTAACTAAATTCTTCATTCCCAATCCGAATCTTAAGCCAAAAAAGTGTTATCTTGAACTTTTGAAAAATTCCCAAAATGGCGGACTTTCGTTAAAGTGGTGCATTCGTAATCAATAAAATATTAGTGGAGTAGTAAAAAGGATATGACTCTAACTAGTTGAAAAAGTGACTTCAAACGCAATAAGTAATTATTTAGCTATGTTATTTTTACTCCTAGACCGGACTGATTGCGATTTTCAGGCTCAAGCACTGGGATACCAATACTACCTTGCTTCTTTGCTGGTATTTTCCGTCCATTTTTGTCAATTTCATCTAATCTCAATCACTTCTGCCTCTTGAGACTCTAGTCGCCAGGAATAATAGTGACATTTTTCGTAAGCGTGACGTCGAATGAGGACAAAGACTCTTTCCCTTTGAAAACTATCACGTTCCATTATACCCCTACCCACCCTAAGCGGCGTAATAAATCCATATTATGGTAAAATTTCGGTTGTGGATTTGTCCCACATACAATCCTTGTCCATTTAATGTGGATGTGTGTTATTTTTGTTAAGACGTACTGAGTGATCGTTTTGGTTCTACACCAAATTTGAATCATGAGAAAGTTTGATTCATGCGACAAAGCTCAGGAAATCTTTCCTTCGAGGAGGAAAGTCCCACCAAGTGCCTTGGCAGCCATTGAAATAATTTTTGATGAATTTAAGAAGCTCGTTTTTCGACCACATCAGGCTATTGTTTTCCATCAATTAACCCATTCTTTGCTATTGTTCCAGCCAAAATTAAGGGTCTGAGTTTTTCACAAAATGGTTTGTTAGGGGCCGATTACGTGAAAGTTCTCTGCCCGGGCAATATATGAAGTCGGCAATTCACTTCTTTGCTAGTTTTTTGGATTTGCAAACAATGGAAAATGTGGGAGCCTTGGAAAAGTATTGATAAGTCCGGGCTGAAATGGATTTGCGATTACATGATAAATTTCAGCCTGCCTGGAAATCCCAGTCCGCCTAGCTCAAGGAGTGCTACAACTCCAGCCCGGGCTGAAAACTCCGAAAACTCTATTGGTAGCAGGTAGGACTATCGCCATAGGCAACTGCAACTGCCCCAGACCATTTCTCTAGCCGCCTCTGTTGCCCCATAGAAATTAGAAGTTCCTATGGTCCTTGTCCAAGGCTCCCATATGTTTTTCAAACGAAAAATTTCAAAATGTCCAAACGTATCTTAAAAGGCAAATTTCCAAGATTTTGTCACAAGACCTGAGTTTGTCGAAAAAGCAAAAAGTTGAAAAAACAAAGCGAATTAAATTGAAGTTCATTTATTGTACTTAATACAAACTGTCAAGTTTAACCCTTTCACGCAAAATTAAGGAGGGTAGCACGTACAAATGTGAAAATATCTGAAATAAGTCCGCATTTACCTCCTGAAAATATGACGGTTTATCTCGTTTAGTTTACTCTCGTTTAGTTTAGGAATGAGCCATCTGGCTCTTCCCAGGGTGAAAGGGTTAATGAAATCGTTAACAATCATTGTAAAGTGTAAACCGGACAAAAAGTATATCTTATATATTTTAGATAGAGTCATTTAGATGTAACTTTCTTCATATATATTTTTAGACACTTTGAAATAAGGATGACGGTGTTAACTGTCCAGAATCATATATTTATGTTGTCTCCAGAAAATTCATTTGAATTTCTTTGCAGCAAGATCTAATCTCCGTTTTTACTTGTGAAATTTCTTGGAGCCAGGCTCCTGGATCCTGCAGCTAAGTAGAAGCGTTAGGCTACGGAGTATCTTAGGCTGTTCCATGAAATAGTTGTTTTTCGAACAAGGAGGAATTTTGTAAAACGAAGGATTGCGGTTTCGAACAGGACAATAGGATTTGCGATTTAAAAGAATAGATTTATCACCTTTTCAGTTCACTCAATCAAATAAAAATAATTTGTTATGATTTGCTTGGCTGCGTTAAAGGTGTGGAATCTATTCTTCACTGTGTCAAATCGCATTGTCATATTAAGAATTGAATCTAGTGTTTCACAGAAATCTTCTTATACCTTCTTAATACCGAGATGATCGGCAAAAAATGGAGGTCTGCATTTTGAAACAAAAACGGTTTCATGCTGATGATATGGAAAAGACACTTCGACTGTCATCCTTTTTTCTGCCACCTTTATGATCATTGGGGGAATTCTCCAAACCAGGGTGGAATGTAAGTAAGTTTTCATTTACAACTAAAAATATTTACGATGTTTCAAAATAAATTAAGGTTAGAATATTTACACAGTTAATAAAAATACAAAGATAAATTCGATAAAATACATTTAAAAAGTCACGAACCCCTAACTAGAGTGGCAGGGATAACATCAAGAGATCGAGATGACCTTAATTCCGTGATGGTCCCTTCTAGAGGCGTATTACCAGAAAAAAAGGTTTTGTTTTTACTGAAGTATTTAAAAATACAGGTATATAGAAATAAAACGAAAAGGTATTTTCAATACATCAGCTTCTGGGAGGGTCAAATATCGTTGCAAGCATGTATTGTACAGATCTGCCGTGCAGTTCTGTGATCATGGCATTTTCTACGTTATTTTGAGTTCCAAGCCTAACTACACTGGGTTCAGCCTGATAACTTTCAAAAATGTTGCTTTTGAGAATACGTCCATTCAGTTCAACACTTGAACAACTTCAGAAAAGTTATAATTTTTAAACTCTCAAATTATGCTTTCGTGGATTCTCATTTGTAACATCTCTTTCGTAGATGTTTTTCGCAACAGCTAACTCGGTGTAATTGAAAATATACACAATTTGGGGTGGGTGTGCTAAGATTGTGCCACAATTCCGATATTTTCGGACAAACCGATATTTTTGATCCAGTAAAAATTAACTGCGATAAACACAAGAAAGAAGTCGAGCAAGCCAAAACTATCGTTTTCTTTTTATACGTTCAAACTGAGATAATAGGCAACCATGATTACAACCTCATGATAGAATAATCAAAGTTTAACCCAGTATATTGTAACCCAAAATGACGAACATAAAACAATGAAAGTTTAACCTAATATATTGTAACCCAGAATGACAAAGATAAAACAATCAAAGTTTAACCCAGGGTATTGTAACCCATCATGGCGAATGTATAACAATCAAAATTGAACCAAGTATGTTGTGATCAAGAATGACGAAGATAAAACAATCAAAGTTTAACGCAGTATATTGTAACCCAGAGAACGAAGTTAACACAATCAGTTTAACCCAATATATTGTAACCCAGAAAACGAAGATAACACAATCAGTTTAACCCAGTATATTGTCACCCAGAATGACGAAGATGAAACAATCAAAGTTCAAACCAGTGTATTATAACTCAGAATAACAAAGATAAAACAAATTCAAGTTTCTACTTTATTGAGAGTGATACAAAATATTAAAAAATACATCTTTCAACCCAATATTACAAGATATGAAACACAAATATAATGCAATGAAACGAGAAATTTTCTTTACGAAGATTGTGACAGCATGATAGAAAAAAATAATTTACTCCAAAGACATATTTTTTATTGATCGAAAACACAGCAATATATATATTTTCTCTGTTCATTTTTTCTCATTTTTTTTTTCATCATAGATCGTGCTGTTTCAATCATTGGGAAAAGTTTAAATGTAAACTATGTAATGAAAAGATAGCATACAAATGGCTCTGTTATTGAACTAAATATTTTTTGAAGTTTGTCAAAGGAAACAGCTGTAGCAATACTGTAACCTTAACCCATCCCAAACACTGTCCTTTATTTTTTACCATGAAACTAAATGCCACCACAGTTAATTTTCGTTTTGAAAATGTGTGACCCTTGGTGTATTTCTACCGTATGAAGGATATAACTACATACAGACTAATAAAAATTATTTAATTAAAAACACAAAGGCTGGTAAAAGAAACATTGTCATGCAGCAATTATGTTCCATGAATGTTGCACGAATGCTTGTTACTTAGATACATTTAATCACAGTTTCCTTACCATTTCACAAAGAAAAAGTGGCCAAAAATGTTTGCATCGACGGTAAACCATTTCATGTGATATTTCCATAGGTTTTCAGGTCTGTATGAATGTTTCCCAGTTTTGTCACAATGTCGGACAATCTTATTCTACACGAAGAAACTGTTTGATTGTTACAAATGGAAAAAGGCAACCTTAGTATTCGGTCACACAGTCGTTGGCCGGAGGAAAGTCCATGAGAAGAAATAATATTCTAAAGCCATACCCAGGAAATGCCTTTTTCCATTGTAAAATGATGAAGGTTTGCAGTGAAGCACGTTTTAGGCTGCAGGATGGTGCCCAGCAAGCTTTTCCAAGTTTTAATTTGATCATGCAAAATGATAGAATCTCACGTCAAAATTCGATTCAGAAGATTCAAAAAGGCAAAGCTCGAGTGAAACTCGGATGTCCAAATCCTTTTCGCTAACGTTCCATAAATTAACACAATTGTGCAAGAAGGTCTTAACCAAATAAAACATCCCTGGAAACCAGGTTGGTATGTCAGCTAATTTGACATGTCAAAACTTCACGCAACAATGTCACACAAAAGACCGTGTTTATGCAGCAATACCACATGGCAATGTTTCCAAGGCCTATCCTTAAAATGAGCTATGCTATTGACTTGCAATCATTCATTTGACTAAAAAGAGGTTCATTTTTCAAACTCCTATCTTCGGAACAACCGTCATAACCATTAGTCGTATCGGTCTTTATTAATTCTTGCTCAACATGTTTGTTTGCGGTTGCAGTACAATTTTCCTCCATGTCAGTTATTAAATCTTGTTTTGTCAATTCTTCCGCTTGTATTTTCATGTTTTCAACAGTTATTCCTCCAATCATTTTACAAATTCTATCTTCAGCAGAATCTTCCGACTCGGATTCGTCGCTTGACGAAGTGTCATCATCTTTTTCAAATAATCCAATGTCCTGCGCAAGTAAATTAACTTTCGTCAACTTTGTTATGTTTTCGAACTTTTACTCTTGGTTTTATGTTCAAAATGTTTATGTTTGGAAATTGTTACAAATATTAAATTTGGAAAATGTTACAAATGTAAGAAAATTCAATCCTGATCACAAAAGTGGAATGACAACTAAGTCATGCATCGAAACTAACCTGATTTTATTGAAAAAACTTTTTCAGTAATTTAAGGTACCATGATATATAACCAACGGAATGAACCAGCAAACGTTTTAACCTTTTTTCCAGTTGGGTAATAAAATATCTCTATTTAGCATTACTATAAATCTTCAGAGGGCTAATTGATTTTAAGCCATTTTGGGTGGGGGCTAATTCGATGTCGGACTTTTTCTCATAGGATAACTACATAAATATGAATACTGCTGGGATAACCACACAGAAAAGAACAACAAACATGTATATAAACAGAATTCGCTGAATAAAATGTGCAATAGCAGGCATGAAATAAAAAATTCGAAGACGGGGGCTTATTCGAGAGGGGCTAATTCGAGAATTCACGGTATTATAATAAAAATTTGAAAAATAAAAGACATTATTATTTGAAGAAGAGATATGATCTTTCCAAAAAAAAATTTTAATTTCGTACTTCGGAACAAATTTTTTTAAATAATACTTTCCACAACCAAAGATGCAAATAAAAATAATTTTCACTCACCATTTCAATGTAATGTTCCCCATTGTCAATGTCTTCAATGTTAAAGGCTGAAGGGGCTTTGTGCATCATTTCTTTTTCCAAATTCTTGTTTGCAGTGGCTAACAGTGGTAGAAACTCTTTCACTCTGTTTAGCACTGAAGAGTGCCATGATCAAAAGGAAAGCAATCTTGAGTTTGGTAAAGTTAGTAAAACGGAAATGAAACTGAAAGTATGCTAGGAGACAACAACGATAATGACACCAACAAAAATAAAGTAATTAAAATGCAACAATTTTTCAATCTGCTAAATCATAAAAATACGAATGTTAATATATATTTTCCTTTTTTGCAATTAAGATATGTTTATGATGAGAGCTGTTAATTGCTCTCTTGGGAAATAAAATTGCTCTCCTCAAAGTTTGCTTTCTTATTGTATCTGGTGAATCCATGTGAGAATAGCTCCGCTTGAACAGTAACGAGGTGATCAATTCGGTGCTCACCTGGACTAATTCTTAAAGCCAAGCCTAGCATAGCCAGGTAATGAGTAAACAAACGAACTTAAAATAAAAATACTTTGTCAGATTTGTTTGAAATCCCCAATAAAAGCAATAATTTTTATAAATCCTTTAAACCTTTTAATTTTAAAAATTCAATGCTTTACATTTTAAAATACACATAAGGAAACAACAGGCTGTATCGTTTTGAAGTAGACATATAGTGTTGCCACCAGAACACCAAGGTAGAAATTGTGGCTAACCTCTCTCAATTGAATGCCAGATTAATGCCAATGAAACAGTGATGGAACGTTACTGCTGATGCAAGCCAGAAATCATATAGCATAGCACAACCACAGATCTGAATCGGGCAAGACAACATATACATTTTTCTAAATTACACAAAAAATATTCACATACACTGTGGACTTTCAAGCCTTGTAATCTTTGGAGGCATTTTGGGAACTTCATACTTTTTCTTTTTCTTTAAGATAAATGGCTTCAGTTCTGTGGGAAAAAACTTTAGGAATAAAAAAAAATAAGGCTGAATTTGTCAAGATAGTAAAAATATGAATTTGAGTGGGGCAGCTATTTCATATAAAGTATATATAATTTAAGATCTGAACCAGAAAAAACTACATCGAATAGCCAATTCTGGCATCTAATCAATGGGAGATCAGTAACTATTTTGACAAAAAGCAACAAATAATGTTGCACTGATGTTGCACTGATACATGAAAATTAAAAAAATCTAAAATCAAAACAGAAATATCAATTAGACATTAATCAAACGCATTTGGCTTAGACTACATTCACATAATGCTGGCACAATTTGAAAACAGAACAAAATTTGCAGCTTCTAAAATTTTTGCTTGCAATCACACAAGCCAGCAGGATTTGATATGTTTGTCTGACAGTTTCCAAAAATTTCCTTTTACTTGACCAACAACCCCGGCGGGTCAACTCCCATCAACCCCGGTGGGTCAGGTTCTAGATAACTGACCCTTTTCTCTGATATTTGATTCAAATTTTACCCCCCTTTTCTCTGAAACCAAAGAAAAGTTTACCCCTTTTTCTGAAATCAATGAGTTGAAATAAGGCCCATTAATTAAAATTACAAACTAAATAAACATTGCCCAAGCACTGCCACATTTCTAAAGAACACTTTAAATGTACAATAATTTGAGCACACTTTTTAGAATTAAAAACATTCTCTGATACATCGAAAAGTTCTTAACAACAGCAAGAAAAAGACACTGTGTGCACCTGTTGTGAAAACTGCATTTTTCTTTGCTGTTCTAAATGGTTCCAGTTACTCTTAATTTATTAGAGGAGTAGACATATCATCTCAAGTATCTATTATTGTGCCCTTTGTATGTTTAACTTTCATACAAGCAACTACAATAATTTTGTAAGCCAATATCTTTCAGATACTGTGAATACCTTTCATGTGAAAAGCAAGGAAGCAAGGAAGAGAGAGCCAAATGTTTCAGACTTTTCTTGTTTGAGTGAGAATTTTGAGGCTGGTAAATTTTATTAAAAAATGGAGAGAGTTTTGTTTTGAAATATTCTACACAAATTATTATTACCAAATATACTTGTTTACTACAATGGTCTGGTTGTTTGAGGCAAACCTGTGGAAAAATATACAGTTTTGCTTAAATACACTTTTCCTACTAGGCCTGCCCAGTATGGAAAGAAGGCGCTGTGGTACACATTGGCAAAATTTTTCAAATGTTGTCTGTGGTACA
>JAYJMH010008341.1:0-24672 GCA_036873815.1 Phacellophora camtschatica
TTCAAAATCTTAGATAAGAAATCGGACTTACTTATTTTTAACACTAAGAAGAGCCATGCCATCAGTAGCTACAGCCAGTCCACGCGAAACGGGATTATAATGAATAGCTGTTGAAAGATAAGTAATAATCATTGCTATGATCTATGAAATTGAAAATACTTGCTGGTCTGAACTAAATTTAGCGTAACGAGGCGCAGCTAATCGTAACCTGATCATAACAAAAATTAATGAATAATGAAATACATCCAATCAAAGCAGAAGTAGTGTTCTGATGCTTGTCGGTAACAAAACTGAACAAGCAACTCAAGGCATATTGATATGAGTAACAGCATTTCACCTTCTTAGGGAAAACTCTAATGTAAAATTCTACCAGGTGACCCGAAAAATTCTCCCCAAATTGCCGAAAAGTGTCGGAAAAATTGCCGAAAAATTTGCTGTGGATGAGCTTTAGTGCTGATAATTGTGTCTTTGCTTGACGTTGGTGTGAGAGGTTTCAACTTAAATCTTGAAACCTTGTTTGTCAAAATATGCGAATGAAACTCGATAAAATCAAAAGTAGAGGATTTCTGCTGCTGTAATCTGCTAAAAATACTATATTATGGCTTTGAGAAAGCAATTAAAATTGATTTTTAAAATAAATTGAGTATATTCTAGGAAACAAGGTATCAAACTTTTAATTGAAGCCCTTCATATCAACGTCAAGCGAAAACAAAATTATCAGTAATAACGCTCCTCCATAGCAGCTTTGCAAACGTGGGGACATTTTTGGGTCACCCGGTGCTTTCCTATAGAGCCCCTTTTGTACATTTTATTATGAGTTTATATAGCAGACGAACCAATCCGGTTAGGTGAAATCACACACTACGGACGCGTTATCTACAATTACCCAAGTGGAATGCAAATATCCTTATATGAAATCTGGAAGGTTTTTACTCATGCGTTCATGCTTCACTCTATTTCTAAATTCTTCACACTTTCTAACTCCCAGAACTTAGGGCCTGTTCACTAGAGTGAGATAGATTGCGAAAACTTCGCATTTACACGAAGAAACTTCGCATTTACACGAAGAAACTTCATCTCATTACACCAGGCTGGTTTTCGTTAATAGAGCCCACCAATTTGTCAATTGTCAATTAATTGTGTAAAATAATCCATTCTATTGTAAACAGCAATTAGCGCACCCGCATTAACGGCAATTCCAGCCCATTTGATTGCGTTTACATTGGAAATTTTCATACCACCTATCGCAGATCTCACCCATCTTTCTCCCCGATCTCACCTGAGTGAGCTGGCTCATCTACTCTCATGTAAACATAAGGAGAAATTTACAGATGATCTGACAGAACTCACGGATCTCACCTAAGCGAACTGGCCCATTTAGGCGGGCAGTCCATCTCGTGTAAACTGCCTCTAAAAGACCAGACATATATTTCATATAAGTGCAAGTTGAATTTGTATTACCTTTCAACACATTGCCTGGAAGGTAGAAGGATTTTCCACATATAAACAAGTCCTCGACAGGTTTTAAACTTGAGATAAATCTCGATAGGCCATCTTAAACATATAGCTAAAGCAGCACTGAGTTGACGCACGATGTGCAATACAGTAAGGCCCCGCATTTAAGAAGCTGGTTTTCCAGATTGAGCCCTATTGCTTCAAAATAGTTTCTATTGTTTCCTTATTGCTATTTTGAGAAAAGAAGCTTCTCATTCTAAAAGTTCTAATAGGTTTCTCAACTGCGGGGCCTTACAGTGGTAGAATCATAGAATCTTCATTTTAATCTGAAGAAAATGAACAGATTTGTAAATTAACAATATTTCAGCAAGTAATTCGTAACAAAAACTTCAACTGCAAATACGTGCCTGCTAGGTCTCCTCTGATTTTATGTGTCTTCGGACGGACTGTCAAGAGGCATGTCTGGTCGTGAATATCCCATACCTAAAGAAGAGTTACAGACATGTTTAGTTGAAAGAACTTTGCATAAATCATGTCACAAAAGTAGTCCGTGTTGTTATGTATATAAATAATAAATTATATAAATAAACAACAATAATTAATACAAAATAAATAAGTTTACACTAAAGCAGATAATACTGATGTGATTACTGCCCCCTCACTACTCACCGTTGATTAAAATATTTTCGTAATATTTTGGTAAAACAATTAAAAAAGTAATTTCAATTGAAGTTTAATAAACCAGAAACCGACATAAAATATTCTGCATTTATGAGATTCAATCTGACAAATTCTCTTACGTAACAGACTTAAATTAAAATATGATGTTTAGGCCCAGTTCAGACGCTGTATCACTGCCGCATAGAATTAAATTTATCTAGCCAAATAAGCTTTAGTGTCAATTAATTTCAGCTTAGAAACGGCGTCCAAAACCAAACACGAATTAAATAGTTTAATACGGTCGGTTTTTAATAGTTTAATAGTAATGCGGTCGGTTTGCCACATCATACATCACAAATCCAAGTTGGTTTCACACGCCCAGTTACTGTTCCAGAGACTTTTCTACCATATTAATTGAATCATTTCGTTGTCTTACTGTTTGTATTTTCCTTTTTGTTGTTTTGCTTTTACAGTTTACAGTGTTGAAGAGCTTTCTAAGTTTCTTAACAAAACAATGTGTCTATTAAATTAAAAATTTGTATGTGTAATCCTCATGCAGTTTTATTCATGGAGTAATGATTCAAGATGAATGTGTGAAACGAAATAAACGTTCAAAACTGCGCCCGATATGAAATAAAATAAAATAAAACTATACCTTTATGGTTTTATCGTTTGAAATACTAAATAATCGATTGTCTTCGGCCACGATGAATAAATAAAAAATTGGAGTACCATGGCCACGTAGAATACCAATCGGTTTGCTAAAAATAAACACAGAACTATATTCAAAATAGCTTTATCAAAACCAACATTCTCATACTCCATTAAATCTTAATCAAATTTGTCAATAAATTTTGATAACATGACTTAATTAAAAAACATTTGTTCCACACCATACATAAAAGACATTTAAATGGTGTTGACAAATTATCAAAAACCATTCAAAATACCATGGGAGAACCAAAAATACGTTCAGACGTTTGAAAAATACAAAGTCTAATTTCGTTACCAATCTCGTTTTTTTTTTTTTAGTAAATGTGTGGTTGGATTATTTGTCTCGCTATTGAGAGTTCCAGTAGTATCTTAACTCAGTAAAATTTGATGTTTTTTATGTGAGTGACTTGGTTTTGGTGTATATATATCCATGGGTATTGTGGACACGATTTGTGTTGATTTCAGTACGAAGCGTGATACTTTTTAGCACAGTAAAATGTAAGCTGTTTAGAATGATTTATCTTTTCAAGAATATGAAAGCCTTATTTTTATCATTCATTATTCATTTTCAACGATCGCAGACAGAGCACGGAACATGAAATTTATTTTTATTTTGAAATTTCATCAACAATAATCTCCGAAGCCTCCTAAAACGTTTGTCTGCTCAGCAACATAACGTTATTACTGAATTCATGTGTGGACATCCAGTGTCCATCCCGGGCTTCTTCGACAGGTTGCAACCAAGCTTCTGGTTGAGGCATCATGGAAAATGTGAGCTTTCAAGGCAAAATTATCTTCTTTGCGGGAAGCTAAACATTTCATGCAAGGTATCAATGTTTAACTTAACTATCCCACGCCGTGGTCGTGTGGATTTCATCTGAATATCTGCCAAATATTCATCACTGGATTCAATCAAATCTTTAACAAATGTTTTGAGACACTAGGTACATAAATACCTGTTTTCAACCTTTGACTGCTAGAGCTAACATAACAATATACATAAATTTACAAAACGAACTCAGCGACAGGCAATGAAAAATTCTTTATATACCTTGGTACATATGGATTCCAAAGTCGAATCAACCGGTCCATTCCTAAAAAACAAGAACATTCTTTTAAACATAAAGTACAGTTGAAAGTTGCTATCTCAAACTCTAAAAGGAAACATAAAGTTGATTTTTAAAGTCTGAGTTAGCGAGGGGTTTTGAGTTATTCTCAGCTAAATACATACTGAAAGCTCTCAAAGGACCTTTAAAACAGTTTGAGTTAGTGAAATGTGCGAAATACCTTTTGCAAAATTAACACTGAAAACTCTCAAGAGATATTTAATACATAGGTAGCCAGTGAAAGGTTTTGAGTTATTCTTAGCTAAATAAATATTGAAATCTCTAAAGGGATATTAAAAACAGTTCGATTTTGCAAAGACCTTTGAGTCATCCCTATCTTAATCAATACTGAAACTCACAAGAGTCAAGATATTTAAAACAGTTTGAAATAGGGAGGTGTTTGAGTTATTACCAGACTCCTAGCCAACCATTACTGAAAACTCTCAAGGGATATTTAAACAAATGTACGGAAAGGTTCTATTTAACCAAGGTACGGCCAAAAAACGTGCAAGGTTACGTTTTTGCACGATAAAATCGGTTCTGTTTTCAAAATCTTTTCGACTAAAACCCTGTTCAAACGCTCAACATCGGTGTTCAGTGAAGTGTTGAGAGCGTTTAGGCGACTTGTTCAGGAATGTTCAGTGTTGTTGAGCGCTGTTCAGCCTTGTTGAGCAAAAGTTAAAAGCGGTTAAAACTGTTCAGTCCATCCACTCAAATTTATACTGCTCAAGATTTTGTTCAGTGATGTAGAATGCGTTTGAACAGCCCCCACTTAACAATGTTCAGTCGACGCAAGCGCAGTATGCATTCTTAGAATTGATTTAGGGACACACGAGCCACAAAAAGTTCAGTGAGATGTAGAGTTCGTTTGAAGACCTAGCTTTCAACATCGCTGAGCATAGCTGAATAACACGATATAAATGTTGATCATTGTTCAGTGAAGTGTCGAGAGTGTCTGAAAAGGGCTTAAGATCTTTCGCGGAATACTGTGTGCGTTTAGGCTTTAACTAAACGCATAGAAAATCAACGAATGCAATGCAACAAAAAGACCTCTGTTTTCAGAGATTTTGAAAATTTCTGATTCAGCCTACCTACCTGCAAATTTTAGAGAATAACCTCAATTTTATAAAACAGATGCCGGAAGAAAGTTTGCCATCTTAATCGGGAAGAATTCCTCTTCCCAATCATCTGCTTTTTCCCGCATTTTCTCCTCAAAAAACGAAGTTGGCATTTTTTGATCGACGGAGCAGCCCCTGGTTTTGAAACTTTTCGTTCAAAATTTGGAAATTCTAAACTCACCAGTGACAAGATAACGATCGTTGTCTTTGTCGAAAAGATTTGGCAAACAAAACCGACTTTACCGTGCAAAAAATAACTGTGCACGATGTTCGGTGTACATAAGGTACTTAAGTAAAGCAAGCTCAAGTTGTAAAATTTCAACTGTAATTAAAAACATCAATGCATCTCCTTAAGTCGATTTGCTTAGAAGTTTAAAATAGCCAATCAATGCACAGTATTTTTGAACAAGTAATTTGACTTCTGTGGTGTGATTGGCTAATCTCAAAATGTAAACAAGCTCACAGTTTGATCAAAAAAAATTTCCTTCGCATATTTTATCTGTGAAATCAATCACAACAACAGATAGCAATTTCCCAAATCAGCGGAAAGCCATGATAAAAATAAAACCGTTTTTCTACTTCTATCCACAAATATGTTTAATCAACAAACCTATTCAGCCAAGGTTTGCTTACATCAATTCAAGTCATGGGACCAATTTTTGTAACGTATTTATGCCATGAAAATTCGTCCTTTCAATGCACGAAGTAGAGGAGGACTAAAAGTGTTTTGTCAAATGACTTGAATTGGGTGTAACCAAGCCTAGCTGAATGGGTTTATTTGGAAAAACCTCCATTAAACTAAAACTCACCTCCAGTAGCAATAATATTTTTCTCTTTGCAAAAATCAAATGTTCTAACTCCTTTATAGACTTTAAAAACAGACTCATCACATTCCAATCTCCTTTTCGGTTGAATGTCTCGAATTGGTGGCAAATTAGCTGGTTTTCGTCCGGCATGTGGAAATGACATTTCACGTAACGATGTTTCGACGTGTGTACTTCCAAGAGTTTGACCTAATAGCAATAATATTTGAAATATGTATCTCACTAATATTTCATTGTTCTATTTAACTTGAATTTATCTTTTTTCAATATATTTATTTAATTCCCAGAAGTACAAAAAACGGTTAAACTTATTTTTCGGTCCTTTTGGAGAGAAAGAGGCGAGAATAACCATTCCCAGTGGAAATACAGGAATAGCCTCGAGACCAGGTTCTAAATCCGAAAAGGTCAATCGAGTTTCCAAATTCCGGTTTTCAATAAATTTGCATAACATTTGTAAAACGTTTCTGAAATTCGGATTTCGGAAATATTTTTATACACATGATCAAAATTGCAACTTAAAAAAATATGAAATAAGTTAAATGAACAAAACTATTTTCTCAACAACAAAGAAGAAATTCAGGCACGTAAAGTAAAAAAGTATGAAAATGTTCTTTTGAAACAATTATTCTTATTATATTTTCTTTTGAAACAATGTCATTATTATTATATATAATTTTAAAGACATATTTTCATCTTGATATTTTTTTCATGCATTCTTTAAAATCTGAACAATTGTAAACAAACTTCATCGGGTCTCCTGCATAAAATTAATTTATTTCTTTTGCCAAAAAGTAAAGTAATTGACTTTGCCTAAAAATGGCTTCATCTTCCCCAAACTTTCATTTTCAAATGTAAACAGTTTTGAAAATAGTTTAAAAATCACGTGCCATGTCAAAATTCGAGCATTCCCAATTGAGGAAACTAAAATAAAAGTAAACAGGAGGAATTTTGTAAAACAAAAGACTGCGGTTTCGAACATGACAATGCAATTTGTTACTATGAAGAATAGATTTCACACCTTCAACACAACCGAGCAAATCATAACAAACGAAATCATATAGTTTTGTTGTCTTTGTTTATTCTTATTTGATTGAATGCACCTAGAGAGTGAAATCTTTTCTTTCAAGTGGCACTTCGCATTGTTATTTTTGAAACCGCAATCTTCTGTTTTAAAAAATTTACCTCTGTTGAAAAAGTAAGAAAATAAAATCTAAGATTATAAAATCATATGCTTTGCAAAATCTCACCAATTACTAAAGAATAATTTGCATCACTGGAGCAAGAAATAACAGCACGAATGGAATCATAGTAGCGGAGCTGGAAAATAACAAAAGAATTAATTAAAAAGAAAAGAAAAGAATTAATTAAAAGATAATACTGTAACGAAAACAAAAATATCAACACTTAATACTGAAAAATATTTATATAAAAATATCTGCAACGACTGTTACACTAGTTCTAATATAATAAATTGTTCTTTGGCCTAAATTCTTTTTTCAAAATTTGTTTGTGTCTTTCGACTTGTTCAAACTGGCCAGGATTGCGGGGTTTCTTCGCACTACCTTAAATCGCGATCCGTCGCATCTTGGTGGATCAAAAGAAAAATTGCAACAAGTAAACAAGTCAAAATTAAAATGTAACAAACTCTTGATCTAACTATCGATTTAAATTATGAGAGATATTGATATATGTTGTAAACGTACCTCTTGTACCCAATCATAATGAACCTTCCACCTTGAAAAAGTTATTTAAAATTAAAGTAGCACAAAGATCATTCATCAACAATTTGCAAAATTTATCTAAGTTTAAGCAAAATTTATTTACTCATATAAAGTTTTTTCTTAACAGTTCTTAAACAGTTTTTTTTTTCATTTTAAAAGCATAAAAAATTATTTACTAATATCAAACTTCAAATATCAATCAATTGTCAAAAAAGTCTTCTATATTTTCTTATTGAATTGATAAATCTGAACATCTAAAAATCATTTATCAAGAAAAAGACTTTTTCTTTTAAATTAGCTAAATCTCATAGTGTATATAACATATCATATAAGCAAGAGCAGATTTTGTAACAATAGTAAAATTGACACCTAATCTGATTATCCATCGAAGTCAAAGCGAATTCCCCTCAAGCGGAAAGTCAAAGCAAAAGAAGCCGTCAAATTTTGATTTTATGCTTAAGAGAATTTACTTTGTCATGAATGGCTAATCGCCTTGAAACTGGCGTGTTAATTTCACTACTGTTACAAAAATCTGCCCTTGTTTAACTTATATCCTAAATCATTTATGCAGCCTTGACTTATGTCAATTTAAATAATGAATACCACGTTCACAGTCGTCTGCAATCACGTTCACATGGCCAAAACTGGAAAATGAAATAGCCTTCATCCGTGATATTTCAAGTTAATTGAAAAACCATAATTCGTTTCAAGTCCACATTTTTACATTAAAACAACCTGCTTGCTTCTATATCGACTTGGAGAGTTTGATTAGTGAATCTTTTCAAATTTTAAACCCCTGAAACGCCTTCATAAAGCAAGCAGGATGTTTAAATGTCAAAACATCGAATAAAAACAAAAAATGCATTCGCGAATTAAGGCATTTCAATCGCGAGTTGAGGCTATTTTAATTTTTTGGGTCACCCGGCATGATACTCACTTACCTGACAAAATGTATATGCGGTGAGTTAAGCACGCTAAAAATAAAAATAAAACCTATATATGCATATAAATACATAAAAAATAAAATAATAAATACATTTAGATTAATTTGTACAATAATATTATGTAAATTGATGCTACAATGTGTATCACAATAAATAAAAAAAGACGACAAAAAAGAACAAATAATTGTTTTCCATTTTCTTGCACATCTTTTAGTATTATCATATTTAAGTAAAATTTTTAATTTAAACATTAACTATTACAATATTTTTTGTTTAATATGAAGTGCTCATTTTAAAAAACAAATAGAAATATGATAATCATTAAAGTACCTGTCAATACTGGTGCTTGCAATTCCCTCAATTTTCGGCATTTTCTTCCAAGTTCTCAAAACTTCTCCAACATTTTTTATAATAAATATACTGATACAACCCTGCAAAAACATGAAACGTTGTTTCACTTCATTCTTGCTGCATACAGCTGTTAAAATTATCACCGCAGTTAAAGCTGCAATTACACCCATCACCTTACATGCAGGCAAGAAATTTTAGTCCTATTTATATATCGCCTCGAAATTGAAGTCAGGTGAGGTCTGCTATTAACTAAAATTACCAATCGAAGATTTTTTAACCTATTTCCCATCGGCGGATGTTTGCCCTAGACATAGGTTGATTCTGATATGAACTACATTTGGATTATAAATTTGCAACTTTGCCACGGTGGAAATCCGAAGGTGCACAAATGTCCTTTCCCAAAAACAATGGTACAATAAAAGGTATTTGTAGTTTTTAGTTTTATTTAGTTTCATGGATTACAATAAAAGCCGAAAATTAAAATATATACTGTCAGTTGTTTCTATCAAAACTGTCAAAATAAAAAATTTCTTCAAATTTTACCTGTGTGAAATTCAAAGAATTCTTACATTTCAAACAAACGGACAAATTTCAATATTTTCGCTGCTATTTCAACCACCATGTTATGTACCCGTTTAGTAAACGTTATTTTTGTTTGCAGTAGGTGTGTGTTTTGTTTGTTTTTGTTTGTTTACATGTAGTACCGCGTGTCCCAAAAAAACACCTTACATTTATTCCACAACTTGATTACTAGCAATAGATAGCCTGATAACTAACGAACACTTTCAGATCTCATTGATGGTAAACGGAAATATAGCAGCGAAAATATTGAAATTTGTCCGTTTGTTTGACATGTAAGAATTCTTTGAATTTCACACAGGTAAAATTTGAAGAAATATTTTATTTTGACAGTTTTGATAGAAACAACTGACAGTCAATAACACTTTCAATAATTTTTGCGAGGCAGTGCAGTGACCAGAACTATAACGTTAAGCTTTCCTTTGCCCGATTACAAAAGAATTGAAAAGGTGTAGTTCTGAAAGGATGCAGGCCTAAAAACTGTTCAGTTGCGAACTGCTCCGCTTTTATTCTTTAAACTATCAACTATCAACAATATCTCTGCTCATACAATTACATTTCCCCAAAATGAGGTCTCAAATTCTCCGTTAGTTATCAGGTTTTCTATTGAGGGCAATCATATAGAGCTTTGTACTCAAGTTTTGTGAATAAAGTTGCAAAACTAATGTAAGGTGTTTTGGAACAACGTAGTTTTATGTAATGGCCACAGGTAGAAATGGCCTTTTGCCTCCAGTGGTATTGGCCTTGCAGTGTCGTATAGTACAGTAACTAGCAATTTATATTATAACTTTTTAACAGGAATATTTAAAAAATTGAGTTCAAACACTTAGCTAAAATGAAGAATTATCTCAGTTCAAGCAAGTAAAAAATGCAATATTTCTACCTTATTTCTACCAATATTTCTAAAATCGGCATTAATTCCAAAAAAATTTGTGAACTATTGTTCATTATGTATTTCGTTACTATAAACAAATGCACAGTATACACTGAAAATAAAATATTGTGCATGGTTACTCACATCGCTATCTCCGTACAAAATCAAACATTCATCTGTAACTGGACAACTGCAAAAAAAAGTAAATTTAGAATAACACGCAATCTTAAGAGCCATTATCACCCAGGACCATTTGTGTGCCGCGTTAGCAAAGAAACAAAACGCAGCGCTGCGTCAAACTACTGCGGAATGAATCCCAGATCAGGGAAAGTGGTAATAGCAATGATACTTGAGAGGTTCGTAAGCTTTCAAGAAGAAAGTTTACAAGAAAAGTTTAGGTTCATTGATGGAACGCAAACGTTGGTCTACAATGCATTTTTAAGGTCTATTCCTTGAAATAAACCCTTTTCCGTGGCTCCACACGACTTGGCGTTTCTTCCCCTTTTAAATCCATGTCGAGACCACTTTCCACAAAAATACAAAATTTCACCGGCACCCAAATGCTTTCAAATTATGCCAATTTTAATTTGCAGACAGTCTGCAAGTGAAACCCGCCCGCAAGTGCTCATGTGGGGGGGGGGGTAACTATGTCTTTTTAAAGAAATAAAATACCACAGACTACAATCAAAAGTTTAACAAAATAATAACGACAAATAAAAACCAAAATTAAAATAATGAAAAACCTTTCAAATCACATACTAAAGTTTAATAACATACCTATGCAAACACAAATAACAGTATAATAATATCGTACCTATAATCCAATCTTAAAGGAACAGTTTCAAGACTTGATATCTGACAATAAGCTTCAAATGTTGACAGCTCGTAAAACTGAATTTCTCGATCGCTGAAAAAAATGAAGAAGAATGTTTTTAAGTGTTCTCCACGTTGGTTTTACGAGTAAATTAGTACAGCTGATGTAAACTTTTTAAAATTACAATAAAAACCTGCAAAGAAGAACCTAACTTTGTGCATTCAATGTGCAGTATGTTCTTATTTTAAATTTGTGAAACTGTCACTTAAGAAAGTGTTGGTAACATATTTAGTGTTTTAATTAAAGTAGCAGACCTTTTCTTTTGAGGCTTGCGATCGCACGCGCACGCCTCCGAACACGCCTAACGTAGCCAAGGCGTCCTTTGAGTCGCACGCCTAAAAGCTTTTTGGAGAGTTTTTACACCCATTATAAAAGTTTTTAATATTGAACAAATATGCAACAAGTTTACAGTACCACAAAACTACAATGATGGAGTGTTTGGTGTTAATATAAATAGACCCGGCTTTTGGAAATACCATTTGTATAAAAACAATGTGGTCACAATCATTCATCTGGTGAAAATATCGGAAGAAAATTAAGTTAAAATCTATTGATTACTACTTAGCCTTTGATTATGGTCTTACATGATTTAGAAAATTAGATTTTCCATCTTTTGGTGACTTGATTTCAGTCTGGCTGGTTCTTAATTTCTATGATTTTGTTTGAGGGTTCTTACTATATATTAATGGCTCGCCGGTGCACAGAGCTCATGTACACAAGGTCGACAAATAGGCTAGTTGGTATCTTGATGAATATTTCACAAACATACGATAAATAGCATGAAGAAAAATTCTATCCTGCAACTGATGCGAAAAAAGCACTGAATTATCAGGACAAATTGACATGCTTTCACGTTGGTAATATACACAACATATCATATCAATTTTATATTCTACCCCAAAATAAGGAGAAAATAATCGACATGAGGGAAGGGAAGGGAAGGGAGAAAGTTTGGAATTTCGTTGTGGGAAGGGAGAAAATTTGAAATTAGAATTAGGCAACGGTTCCCCACTGTGTTAACTAAGCTAATTTTGATCTAGCGTTAATCAAATGCAGTGCTTAGCTGCTTACCCTGTTGAAATGATGAATTTGTTGTATTGTGGCATCAAAATGAAGTCGGTAATCCATTTGCTTTTTCTCCCGCCACTCTCAATCTAAAAAAGACAAGAAAACCAACATGCGACGAGAAAGAACAAACCAATGTCCTCAAGCATAGAAAACGCCTTACAGTATTTTTTTTTTATAAGAACACACTTTATAAGAACAAATATCGAATTGTAAAAAGAATAAGAACAAATTAAGAACATGCTCATTCTCCGATCCAACATTTCAAAAAAATTTAACACCGCATTTAGTATTATGAAAATATTTTCAGTGATTGTCACTTCCCTATGTGTTGTTGAAGCAAAGCAAAGAAAACTGGTCACGTCATCAATTAAGATGAAATTACAGAAAAATCATCCGTGCAAAAATAGGAACAATTTAAGAACAGTTTTTAGCCTCAAATTCTTAGAAATTTAAGAACACGAGCCTCAGCAAAAATTATCTGGTTCTTATAGAAAAAAGAGTGTATTACATAAGGTATGAGATATGAGCAAATCATAATTTTTTTGATTGAGCAAATCAAATCAAAGATATGAGCAAATCAAATCATGTGGTCTTATGCCAATCATATACAGAATAAAATTAAAAAGACTCATATATCTTAAAAAAATAATAAAACATGAAAGAAACTAGACTTTATATTATATGAAAATTAATAAAATAAAAAAACAAAAAATTATATGAAAAACAAAAACGCTTAAATTTAAAAAACTGCTAGAGTAATGAAATTAAAGATGCTTAACATAAAGCTTTCAGAAAAACAAAATAGGTTAACAAACAAAAAGTGGAAAAATATAATAAAAAATAAAACAACATCATTAATAGAAAAAGATATAAAAACATGCAATAAAACAAAAATGAGACTCATCAAAAATAACTGTTTGGGAAAAAAGAGTACATTAGTCATGAAAATGCATATGCAAATGCATATATAAATGGTAAAATCAAACATAACTGTTCTTAAAGCTAATAATCCAAGAACACTCATAAAAATTAGGAAAATGATTGACACGTTTCTGTCATAACATAGGATATTAATGTACATAAAACCACATCTGTGCAACTGCTTAAAGATTTAATTTCCAATCCTTGTGTAGATATTTTTTATTTTTCAAGTATATTGTAGTTGCTCCGAAAAGGTTATGTTATCATGATAATAATACTTTTTTATACTTAGAACTTGAAAGGTGGGTTTCCCGGTTATCTGAAATCCATGAGGTTATATAAATCGGATTGGAATAAACAATGAATTTGTTTCTTTCTTCTATTTGTGTTCAAATGGAAAGTAGGCCAGCCATACTTGGTAGGCTGTAAGTGCGTTATTTTATCAATAGGTGTGCAAAGGCGCCGTTGAGTAGAATAACATTTCACCATATAAAAGCAAGATAAAACCAACCCACTTAGTTCAGCTAGCGACAAAACGATATATAGGCCCATTTAAAATCATTACTGCGAATAAATACCTGTTTGGTTCTTTTAAATTGCATGGATGGTGCCCAGAATGAAACCATTCCGTCCTGTTAAAAATTAAAAAAAGTCATTCCAAAAAGTTTAAACAAAAACACATTTAAAATAAACTACAAAATTGACCGTACAATATTTTACGTAAAGTTGCGTCAAAAATGGTGCGAAATAAGTTTGTTCTTTTAAAAAATGCTAACACAACGTGATATTGCTTCAAAAGTGCAAACAAAAATTTGAACGAAAGAGATGTATTGAGATGTACATGAGAAATTATTTCATTTTAATTTCAAATTGCCATCCTTTAATATACAGGAAAGTGACAATCCAGCCAAATAAATGCTCCTAGAATGTAATTATAGATTTATTCAATTTCATCTTCAAAATTTTAATAAACATTTTAACCAAATAAATAAAAAACAATCATTTAAAAATTGTTTAATTAATCACATAATCACTTGGTTTATAAATAATGATCTCTTTCACTTAGAATCCATACAATTAATTGCAATTAATTACAAAATGGAATTCTTGTAATTCTGAATTTAATAAATAAATTAGATACATGCATTGACAATTTATTTAAAACAAAAAGCTCAAAAGTACACTATTCCATTTGTGAGAACTTTTAATTTCCCTTGTTTGTAATATCTTTGTAATTTCTTTGCTATTGCATTCATGGTACTTTCGTTCATTTGTGTAATATTTATGTACGGTAAAACCCCGCAAACAAAAACATACTTTCTTTAAAAACAGACTGACTATGTTCTTATAAAGGTGGTATTCTTCCTGTTTTCAGGGTGAGGTTATTATCCCAAGAGCCATTATTGTTTCTTTCTGACTACCATAAAAACGAAGCTATACTGGTTTATCTCATGATGGATGGTTGCATTCTAAACTTTGGAGAATATTTCTTGTAGACAAAATAGTTATATCATATAACTTAAGACAAAAAAATGCACTTAACCATTAAAAACAGTATGAGGTGTCTGGAATTAAAGATTGTGCGATTTTGTAAACTAAAGTTTGAAAACTATGCTTTCTGTATCATCTGATAAGAACATGCAAAAAAATCAGTGTGTCTTTGGTTATTATCTGTTAGTAACCTTTTCCAAAAAACCAGTCTTACGTTCTCATTTTCCAACGTTCTTCTTTGCGGGGGTTTATTGTGTAAGCTACTTTTTAGATATTAGGCTACTTTTTAGAAAACTAAATCTGTTGTTCTACAAAATCTTCCCTCGTAACTGTGACAATTTGAATATATAAAATACATATCAAAAAGGTTTTGTGTGAGTAACACAATATTGAAAACAATAAAAATACAGCACATACCTGACTGACACCAAGAAAATTATTATCATTGGTGTGACAAATTCTTAAAACGGAATCACGATGGGGAGAGCTGACAGTGTGTGCGGGAAGATGGAAGGCAGTCTAAAAAAACAATTGTATGTGTACTGGTTGAACCATGAAAAACTACACCAGCTGGATAAACCCAGTTCTTTGAAAATCAGTCAAGTTGAACAGACTGGAACAGATCAAACTTCGATTTGACTTATTTTCAAAGAACTGTGTTCGATCCGGTATATCAAAATAACAAACTTTTTTAAACATTATATGAACTCAAACTGCCAATGAGCAAGTTTTGTCACTGCCCCAATTGTTCAAAAGAAATTAAATAACTGCTAATTGTTCCAACAGACCATTTATCTAAATTAACAAATGGACGTGAACCTTTTTAAATATCGTTATCGGTAAATCATTAAAATATACTATTTAACAATTAAAATAGTTCGCAATCATAAAAGTTTTGAAACATTATGTAAACCTAAAGAGTCAAAGAGTAATTCATGTGTCTCAAAGAGACAAAGTAATTGAAACTTTTTCCAATCAACCAGTCAACTAAATTGGCTAATTTTTTTAATATCGCCAACAGTAAACCATTAAAATAAATCAATAAACTATTAAACCATTAAAATCGTTATCGTAAAAGTTGTGGAAAATTATGCAAAACCGAAGTTTCAATAAAAAAAACATTTTTCACCGTCCCAATTGTCTCAAAGAAATAAAATTATTGTCACTAGCTCTAATAGATTAGTTGACTAAATTGATAAAACTTAACCTCATCGTCGTCGGTAAACCATTAGAAAATACCATTAAACCATTAAAATCAGAAAAGTTTTGAAACATTATTTGAGCCCAAAGTTTCAATCAAATATTTTTGTCACCGTCCCAATTGTCTCGAACAAATAAAATTATTGTCAGTAGCTCTAGTAGTATTTGACTAAATTGACAAAACGTAACCTCATCGTCTTCACTAAACCGTTAAAAAATACCAATAAACCATTAAATCACAATCACAAAAGTTTTCAAACATTATTTGAACCCAAACTGCCAATCAGTCATTCTTGTCACTGAACAAATTGTCTCCTAGAAAGTTATTCTCAATTGTTCCAATGAAACAGTTAACTAACTTGACAAATGGACCTTGGTGGCTCAGTTAACCTTGATGGTTCATTTAAAAGTTTTTTCTTAAATTTTAAAAACCTGCAATCCTATGAAGCAGTTAATGATTAATGTATACTTTCTTCTAAAATTAAATAAAGTTGTTTGAAAAAATATGTTAAAACTAAAAAGCATCAAAATAAAGCATCAAAATAAAAAATAATAGTGCAAAATAAAAAAATTAAGTAAAAACAGTCTACTACAACACAGACAACGTATTCACAAAATGCTTTGAAAATTCCCTATAAGACATGTTCCAAATTCATTTAATTCAATACAAAATGTTTCAATTTGTTTCGAAAAGCAGTTTAGCCAATGAATCATAATAAACAAAACACACAAAACTTTGCTATCTCTGTTCATTTTTATAGGATTGAGTGCACTAAAAGTGTTAAATCTATTCTTGAGGATTGCAAATAGCTTCTTCGTGTTTGAAAGATGAAGTTTGCCTTACAAGGTCTGCCAATGTTGTTCAAAGCAAAGAATCTACTAACACCAAATGACGCTTAAAACAAAAAAAGTTAAAGCAGCTGAAATTAAACATTAATCATGTCAGCTAAAACTGAAAGAATATTTACGTATCTGAAAGAATCTTTAAAAGATGACTAAAAAATTCTTAAATAAAACAACGCGGTGATTACAGTTTGTCTCAGCAATGGTTTCAGTGCCAACACAAGTAAATTATTCACACAAACTAGACGCACAAAATGTACGTGTCAAAACAAGCGGTTTGATCAATACAACCTCATTTCAAGGAAGTCGCCAGACAAACTTTACGGTCAATAGAGATTATTAACCATGAATGGGGTCTTCATAGCGGAGTTTACAATAAAATGGTACAGTCCAACAGCTGTGAGCTTTTACGTGTACGGAAATCATCAACAATAGTTGAGATGATAAACTAACAAACAGACAAAAAAACAAAAACAACAAAAGCTTGAGATTGTTGTATACCCATGCAAACCCATCAGAAAGTACTAATAGCATTGTTAAGGTATGAAAACAATAACAAACAACATAAGACACGTGGAAGGAAAAGTTGAATCGCTTTGGCAGCCAACAAAACACATCTAACAATTAATGGGTATTTTTGTAAATATTTTAATCAGCTTTCAAAACAATTAAAAAACAAAACTAGCCATAAGAAAAACAATGAGCATATATTTATTTTGCAAAAAACTAGTTGATTGATGCATTATCGTTTTAATAAAAACGAGAAAATCTCAGAAGCTAATTTTTGGGTGTGGTTTCTTCCGTGGTATCGAAGTGAAAAACGTTCATTGTATTTTGCTTACAAGTCAAAAGTTACGTATTAAAAGTTAAAGGACACTAAATTTTAAAAAAATTGAATTTTCAGTAAAAAATAAAACATTTCGATGTAACCTCGAAACTAAATAAAAAATAAAACTAATTTTGAGTGTTTATGTTTAGATTTTAAACCACGTTACAACATGATTCAGTTTCAATGCATTTTAAACAGCTAATTAGTGTGCAAGCTCATCAAAAAAATGGCCCAGTGCTATATAAAAAAAAATATTTGCAAAATTATCTTTCAAAACTGAAATTACATCTCATACTGAATTTAAAAATAAAATTCCTGTCAAAATAGAAGCAACACTACCAGCAAATCTAAACTTAGATATAATTAAAAATGTACACGACAACCATCGATAACATTGACCTCCATCGTCCAATTCGCAAAATCCTATTATAAAATGCAATTTCAATAAAATAGATTAATTGACCCATGACCAAACTAAACAAAGGAAATTTATTGCGATTAGGTGCATTATATCTGCCGAAAAAACCAAAGAAACAATGAATGGTAGAACTCTCTTTCAACAACTTTGACTGTACCGCCAAACCACCTATACGGATGGAATAGAAAATTCTAACGGGTACCAAACAAGTGGTGGCATGGTTTCAAATTAGCAAGACATGGTTGCTGGCAGCTCTCCTTAGCGCAATGATTACGTTTTCATTAGCAACAATGACTATTATTAGCATTGTTTTGATGAAGAGAACCAAAGGCTCTTTGACTTAACGAAATGAACCTTTTACATTACTAACTCGTATGTTAGGATATTACTAACTTATATTGCTAACTTGTATGTTGGGAGATAACTCATATTGCTAACTTGCATGTTAAGAGATTACTAACTTATTACTATATTAACTATATTCCTTTTTTACTAAATCGTGCTAGCCACCATATCTCTGCAAAGGGTAATGACAAAAAATCAAAGTTAACGAATCAGGAAAAATACGACAGCAAATGATGTTGTACATGGCTTTTAGACGACATAACAAAGATCTAATTATGTCCAAAGCTGTAAACATATACCAAACAAAAGCAATATAACTGAATAGGCATACTAATCGTAAAATAGACAGATTACATGAATTGTTATGCCAACAAGCCACATCAAAGGAGATTGCAATCAAAATAAGAATAACCTGAAGAAGAATATTATTTAGTTTAACACAAACGCAAAACCATTAAAGACCTGATAAATAATTAATGTATATGAGATGTTTAGTTAGATCTATTGATTACAACTTAAAGGATTTTTCTATTTGTAAAAAGTTGGGTGCCTTTAAGTGACAACAAAAACCTACAAATTAGAGTGAATAAAGTACAGAAATTTTCTTAGGTTTCATCATCATTAAAATACTTGATAATCATTGAATTCTTGCATTTGACTATATGAGTCTTTCTGTTAAGAAATTGGGGGCTTAATAGAGAAGGAGGCTTATTTCAAATTTTGGCTCCCAAAAGGAAGGCTACAGTAATTAGAGAGGAGACCTAATATATATGGACTAAACAGACCTTTTACGGCGAGAACAATACCTACATTTTACAGACAAGTAAGAGAGCAACAAAAGACAAGTTCCTAAAAATGCCACCAGCAATGCTTCACAAGTTCCTTTGGATATTACAAGTGAAATCTTAAATGGTACCTCATCAACGAAAGGGTCCTCGAAATATAAAGCTAATTTTTAAATTGCCATTCTGAAACCAAGTAAACATCAAAACAATTAAAATGTCAATCACAAGCAAATAAAACAAAGTGCATATTGTTTAAATCCATAGTACCAGACATGTGCTGGGGGTAAACAATACACTAGGTCTCAAAGGTTAGCAGACGGTCTTTAACCTTACAAGTGTATCGTCTCTGTTCGTTTTTCTGATGAATAGGCTTAACCATCAATTGTTCGTTCGTCCAATTAAAAAAAAGAACCTTAATCCAGACAAAAGCATTGTTTCAAATTTCGTTCAAAGCACATCACCAAAGTTCATATGTTGTTTTATCGCAATGAATTACTCAATCAATATATATCCAAACTCTATTGTGGTGGTCTACAGATATGCAAGCAGGTGTCAGAGACAAGTCCAAGTATATAATTCTACTAATGAAAGCGTGAAACCAAGAACAAGCTGACACGTCACAAAAAAAATGTTTCGATTTAAACAGCTAAGATTCACAAAAAACAAAAGAATATTTAACTATGAAATAAATTCTAAAAAAGCAGTTGATACACTGCACAATCTCTACTAACGATTATAGTTCTCTTGATAACTGATTATCAATAATAATAATATAATAAAATATACTTAGACACCTTAATACAAAGTAGTACTATCGCTGATTGTTTATATGTATATCTAAAGCTCCAAATGTTACAGTGATACGCGGTTCTGTCACTTAACAACCAGTTGTATTGTTGTCGCGTATTAAATAATCTGGGATATAAACTTAATAGTATTGGGGTTAGATACGATTTCCCTGTTGCCCAAGATGATGTGTAGCATATCTTTCTTACTTGTAATATTTCTATAAGTGCATATTTCGTAAAAATATGGCACGAAAAGGGGTCATGCATCCACTAATGTTGGCGATGTACAGTCAAAAAAGTAATGGTGTTCATCACCCAATTGTTCGTTAGGACATGTGGGACAAACCCGATTTATTCTAGCGATCTTATGCATTCGATCCTTTTCAATGGGGAGATTATGTGCTGAAATACGTAAGCTCAATGAGAACGGAAATCTCATGTAGAACTTATCAGTTTCAGTTTCAATCACATCAACACCAAGCTGCTATTGGGGAGGTTTAGATCGAGTACGAATACGGGGTTGGAAAAGCACCCCAAAAGGCGATTTAGCAAAAGAAATAGCTTTATTTGTATATCTTACATTTTATTTTCGTAATTTCATGGGTTATTCGTAGATTAGGCCTTTTCGCTGTTGCTATAATTAAACCGATTTCCTCTTCTTTTCTGAGTCTTCAGCTTGTTTTTCAAAAAACGATAAAGAAAACTATCTATTACACGTTGCAGATTTGAAAAGCACATCGTTCTAATGCCCCAAAGGAACTAAACTCGTTCTGGATCTAAATTTTTTTAAAACATTTTATTAATGAATGATGGTAGAAGACTGGCATAGGTTCTTAATCTTTGCTACATTGGCCCGTGTTGTGGTAATGGTAAGCAACAGGCAGAGATCATAATGGTTCTGGACCCCAAACAACACTAAATAGCAGTATAAAACGTAACAAACCTCTTTAGCACGGAAATAAGAATCTTCTTTTTCGGTATACTCTAACTGCATATAAGTACAAAACTCATCCTAAAAAAGATAAGACAGCTGAGATAATAAAACTGTTGTGTTTATTTATTCTTAGATCTTAGATCTATTCTTAGATCAGAGTATATTTGTGCTGGCAAATTTGTAAAAAAATTTGGAATAGTAGTTAACTTAAATCATTACCCCCCGTGAAAGTAATCAAAACTCCTGAGCAAATCACTTGATAAGTGAACCATAACAGGGAGCACACGACAAAGCGAAAACGATGTGCCTTGGGATTGTAATTTTAGCAACAGTTTTGATCAATGCAAAAATGTATCTATCCACATTTTCAAAACATGCTTGCATATTACCCCCTGTTACTTCTTCCCTTCGCGGCATTTTCCATTACGCCATATGGCGTCTTCAGGGGGTACGCAGCAGCATAAGCGTAAAAAAGTTTGTTTTTGACACAGCTGTTGTTGTATCCATGTTATTGTTACACTGGTTGCAATGATTTTTTCTACTTTTCAATTAAAAAACAAACGAAAATTATTTCAGTAATGGCAACAAAGGGCTATTGTGAAAAGCCTGTGCAAAATTATTATTCATTTATGACTCCAAAGCAAAAACCAAAGTCCCAATGAAAAGTTGATACATTTATTCACAAGCCAACGATATCTATTTCAAAACATATTGCATCATTATTCACGATCATGGTTTTGAAAAAACAATCAAATTTCTGTCTTTGTTGGTAAAGCCACGTTGACAATATTTGACCGTCTGCAGACAATAAAAGTGTGATTTTTAAACGCCTGTCAGAACATGTGCCTTGATTGTTCTTTAGTTGGAGGTTGGCAAGCTTACCATTATCTTAATTAATTAGCCATTGAATACTTGAGTGGTATTCAATGAGGTAAAAAGAAAAGCTAGAGGGCCAACTCGAGGCTCTCATTGTTTTGAGATTTGAAGCCGCTGGGGCGGAGTGCAATCTGATGTTTGCACGGCAAAAAGAATCTGTGTTTACAAGTTTGTATGCAGAAATGTGCGAGGTTTATGGTCTTTTTTATTGCGTTTATCCTGCATTTTGTTGCCATGATCTCAAATAAACTTACTAGATAGTTGGAGATGATACTAGAAATTGTTTTTAAAGGGTGAATCAATGCTATTACAAAGAATTTTCATTGAGTATTGAGAAGAGCTGTGCCTGGCCGGCGGTGGCCTAAAATTTACAAGTCAAATGTGCCTGATACCTTAAACGTTCTTAAAAAGAACGAGTTTGTTCATCTGATGCCTGACACTTGGAGTGTTCCTGTTAACGATTTGACGTGTGTATCGTTTGCCGTAAGTCTGAAGACGCAAGGTTAGATATTTAATGCAAACTTTCTTGACGAGCTGAGTAAGGTGGTCATCTTGAAACCCCGGGTCGACTTCAAAGCGATGTTCATCAATGCTTGGGAAGTATCGCCCCCAGTCGCATGTTGTCAGAACCTGGATCATCATTTTGCGGAGTAAATTGCTTTTTGTTGTTATCTGTTTGTCAGAATGTACAACATTACATTTGAATGCTTTTTCGCATTGCTCAACAACTTTGAATACTCCAAAAGACACCCTAACTAAACCTCCTCTGTTTTTGCGATGGACAAGACTCATACAAGGTAGCTCCATGTTGTATTGATGATCTGATGGTGCAGATGGAAGAAGCAACAAAGATTCAGAACATTGGATGCAGTCAATTTTATTGGCAATTTTCCGGATGATAAAACCAGCAATATAATAAAGAATGTTTTCTAGGAGAGATGTGATCCCTATTGATGAAAAAAGTGAAGAAACCTCTTTCTCATTTTCAGTGCACTCTTCATCAGATACTGGTTTTAGAATCTCACTAACTGGTGTTCGTCTTTTACTTGATTTCAATGAAAATAAGGAACCTTGGGATTCAGATTCAAATGCAAGAACATTTGCCTTGTTTGAAGCCATGATTGAATTTCTCATTAAAATCTGGCGCATTGCTGTTTTAAACTGCAAAGTGTTTGGGTTATTGTTGAAACCCCCTCGACTTCGAATACATGAAAAAAGGAGTTCAATGTGATCCTGAGAAAACTTATATGTCAAGACAAATGTGTAGGGGTTGTTATATCTTGCTAACAGTTCCTCTGCAATAGCAAGGATAGACTTAGATGTTGCCAAAAACCCAAGAATGAATGCTTTACGACCAGAATGAGCAAGAAGCTGATTTTGAACTTGGATGCTGAGAAGATATTTAGAAATCTTTTTGACTTGTTGTTTCAACATATTTAAATTGGCATTTCTTATTGGTGATTTGTACCCTTTCATTAACGGATGTCTTGAATTCAAGAAATCAAAGATTCTGTCAATGTTTCTTATGAACTCAATTGTTGCAGCATAATTTTTGAAGTTTTCATCCTTCATGTCAGTTTTCAAGAATTCAAGAGCATCAGCTACTGAAGAACTGAGAGTCTGGGCAGCTAGCTTAACTTTCATTTTATGTTTAGCCAATTTATATGTTCAAAATTTAGCTTATTTGCTAGGGTAAACCCTTCATCATCTTGCAATTTTGATAATTTTGTGATATATTCCCAAGAAATAACATCACCATTTGACGTTTCAAACTTTCCAAGATCCCCAAGGCATTTCTAGCCAATTTAAGCATATGACATTCATCTAATGTGCCATGAACAAAGTAATCCCTTGCTGGGTGTTTAAATTTAACAGACATTGTATCATAGTTGTCAATTAATTTGCACCCAAGGGATTTTAAAGTAGAGATATTGGTATATGTTCCATCACATGTAATTGCCCAAATTCGGAGACCATGGTCAGCAGCTAAAGAGAGACATGATTTAATTAAAGCTGTTTGAGTTTCTGCATTGCTCTTATCTGTGTAAAAGTATCCAACTGGGCATTTCCAGTTGGTCTTTAGGCCATTCAGCATGAAGACAAGGGCTTCAGATGCAATAGTTTCAGTACTTTCAAGGACAAGGTTGCCATAATCAACAAACCCACAGTATTTAGATTTTCCCTGATAATAAATGGCTTGCCTCCCGAATAGCCATAGCATCAATTAACAAGCAACAGTCAACCATGTCTGCCGTTTCTGTGCAACGTTTTTCCAAATCTTCGAAAAATTCTGATAAAAAACCAGGCTCACAATTGATTGACGTGGTCCACTGTTTGATAGATGATTGATGTGGGAGCATCAATACCTTTCTTAGAAAACCGTATGCACGGTGTAAATAGAAATTTACAGTTAATGCAAATTGATTCTATTCGTCAATGTACCTTCTCCCAGTTGGCTTGGATTCCTTATTTTTCAGTTCATTTTTGAACAGTTCCAAGTAAACACCACTAATTGATCTAATTGATTTTTCAAAACATCAGCACTGGAACCAGATAAGAGCTTCTTGTTTATCATAGTATCAATTAGATCAATTAGTAAATAAATTTTTTTGTTTCTTCTCCTTAACTTCTGTTGCAGCATTTTAATCTATTTTCTCAGGCGTATTTTAGTTGAGAGTTGTTTTTTGAACTATTAGATTTATCAGAATTATTTGATTGTTTTATTTCATTAACATTACGCTCATTTCTTGTGGGTTTCTTTCTTTCTTTCATTGGGGATTTCTTAAGGTATTTTAGGAAGTTGGGGAAAAGGGAGGGTATGGCTAAAGGTTTCAGCCGAGGTCGGGTTGGCCAGCAGGTGGTACTTGATAATCAGATGGAAGAAAATGGTCACTGCATATGTAGGAAAATTTAGTCGGGTTCCACTTCCAACGTCGAACTGCTGCAATCCACTG
>JAYJMH010008352.1:0-24669 GCA_036873815.1 Phacellophora camtschatica
AAAATTTTCAGGAATCAGGAATATCAGAGCAGGGCCTCAAAAACTGGTCATGTTGGTTTATAAATGTGCATAGGGCAGTAACGATATGTGGCTCTGTGCTAGAAAAGAAATATGTTAGAAGTTCTTCAGGTGAACACACAGGTGGATTTGAAATTCGGTACAGTACTTCTCTTTGGTGTTTATAAGCTGGACTTGTGCATATGAAGTGTTTTTCATCTCCAATTTCGTCCAGACCACACGCTTGACATATTCTTTTAGGCACTTCTATACCCCTATGTCTCCCTTTCCCGATAAGTAGGTTGTGATCACTACATCTAAACTTTGCAAGAACTTCTCGTGATTTAAAATCAGTTAGCACTAGCAGCATCAAATATTTCTCTGTTTCAAACTTTCGAACACACAATGTAATCCTAAAGTTTCAAAAGTAATTTTAACTGGTGAAAGACATGGGTTAAAACAGTTTGAGTTAAGTAGGAGTTTGATTGAGCTATAATGGAGTTCGAGATAGCGTGGTTCAATTTCAGTAAAAAAAAACGAAATTTAAAAACCTCCTACAAGCCATGTTAACAAAAACAATCATGAACTCAGCGACTCATACGAAACTTCTACGAAATCTAAAACCGGAAATTATGCATGAATTTTTCTGATGTGGCTTAAGGCAAACAACTATATCATTTTAGGCTAACTGATATTCGTTTCTATATCAATTTAGGCTAACAAAATGCCGTTGCCATTTCTATATCAATTTCAGAAAAAGCAAATGCCATTCAAGTTGAAAAACCAATACTGTGGTTAAAAGCGAGTAAATTTTCGTGTAGGCCTATTCGCAATTATACCTTGGGTGGCTCTAAAGTCTTGCTTCTAATTCTTCCATCAATGTCATTATCCAAAAGATTTGGACTAGAAAAAGATCCACCAGGCACTCCCAATAACGAGGGATGCATGAATGTATGCCTTCTTGCAACCACTCCAGAACGGGATCCAGCCACATTATCCAAAAATTCCATATCTTCATAAGCTACTGGCCTGGATCCTGACTTCTGCCGCGACATTTTATTTTTGTCAATGTTTGAAAGCTGAAATACTCCCTTTGAAAGACTGTTTTCAGTTGAAACTTCTTTGAGACATGGAGGAAGAGACGACTTCCTTCTGTTATTCCTAATTTGAAACAACATTTGAAGAGAAACATCAGACGCTCGACAAGCTCTGATGGCTGAAGTTTCCCAAGAGTCAGACAAATTGAATGAAAAACATTCAACGTGTGCTGTTGTTCATGAAAAGATTTCAACTTCGATTTGGATGGTTTTTTCAGTGGTAATGGAGAACAAAAACATTCCACGACAAGGGCAGATGAGCAAAAAGCAAAGCCGAGATAAAGAAGATTACGTATGCAGAATGGAATTACACACACGAAAAAAATAATTAATAATTAGATCTCATTGAAATATGCAGGAAAAATTAACGCAAATGAAAATATTTAATTATATATCGAAACAGATCTGATCATTGGTCAGCTTTTAATAATACTTTAATTGTTAATTATTTTTACGCAATATAACATTTAAGCATTAAATGCATTACTAAACGTAACCTAGCAATTAAAACTCAATAGGTACTCCTGGTGGTGCAATTTTGTGTTTGGACATAACAATATCAGATTCCATCAAACTATCTGGCTTCATTTCGCTTCTTTTTAGCGTAATTGCAAACACAAATAGGAGAATTAACATATTTAATAATGTTTTAATTGTGACTTTTATGCAATTTTAAATTTAAACATTAAATGCTTTATCAAACGTAACCTGGAAACTAAAACTCAATACTCCTCGTGTAAATGTGTGTTTGGACATAAAATCAGATTCCATCAACCTATTTGTTGGTTTTCACTTCATTGCATTTCATTGCAAATACAAATAGGAGAATTAACATATAATGTTTTTGAAAACAACAAATTTAAAAAGAAAAACATACAAACAAACCAAGCTCCTCCACATAAATAATTCACAAGGTTTTCTCATTTAAATACTTATGTGGTAAATTAGTTTTAAGAGTTTTAAGCCAGTATTTTTAATTTCAAAGAACATCATTGATCAATATATTGACTGGCATAATAAAATCACCATGCAAATATGTAATTAGATATTTTCATCATGAATTTGTTTAAAAGAAAAACCATCTGCTGCTCTGCTGCACAAAATTACATAATCCCTCCAGATGAATAAAGTGTTTTAAAAGTTTTAATAAAATTTTCAGATGCAGCTTAAATATAACAATAACATTGTTTTGGGCACGTGCTGATTTGCAACCAAAGTTTTTTAATTTGAGACATACATGTTGTTATTTGTGCCTGATGCCTGGTGGTGCAAATTACTATTATTACTCATGTACACAGGAATAAATTTACCTGAAAAAATTATTATCATTTGAATTCTCTTTGGAAATGATTCTTTTTGAACAGTTCATTTGCAATGTTCTGAGGGTGCTAATTCTATTTGCAGCTGCTCACTTGAGATTTATGCCCTTGTCTCTTCCCCTACCATGGGCCTTATGACTGTATAACAAGTAACAAATCCTTTGCCCCATAAGCCAAACCTTGTAGATAAAAAGTGTATTTATTTAATTTTACTTACTGATGCTAATTTTGCAGCTTGACGAAATGATGTTTTTTTACCTAGAAATGTTGTCTTTCCCTCTGAAAAATAAAAATTAACAAAATTACTTTTGAATTGCAGCATCAGATTTTGAATTTTTTTAAATCCTCAAGAGCTGTTATGAAAACACTGACAAACAACCCAAAAATGTTTATCTAACTTGCCTCCATTTAAATTACCTATTTTTAATTTCTCTTAAATATCCTATTATGCAAAAGATCCTCCCCTTTCCATTGACAGGCCAATCTTTTTCATATGTCATTTATTTGATAAATATTGTGAAAAAGCTGATATACCTTGACCTGAATCAACTATATCAAAAATTGATAAACTGGTTCTAAGTTCTGATAAACTGTTTCTAAGTTCTCATAAACTGGTTCTAAGGCAAAAACTAAACATAAATAGGGTAAAACTTTAATGATCACCCCCTTCTTTAAACTCAAATGAGCATTCCCTTTGAGTGAGCTAAAAACATTAAAATCTAAATCTAAAAATTAATGAGCACCTCTCCTGGAGTGCCCTTATTTTATATAGCAAATGCATTGCAGGCAAAATGTGGGTTCTCTTGCAACAACACTGGTCCCCTTGGCTACAGCACTGCAAATACAAAGCAATGCTAACACAAATTCAAAATAAATTTTATATGCACTCAAATATATTTAGGGTTCTCAAGAGTGCCCTCAAGCTGCAGCTTGAAATCCAGATCACAGAAATGGAACAATGAAAATATACCACTTTAATTAGCAGCCTCATTTTGGAAATTGTTTAAAGGTTCTTCATATGAAGTTTTTAAGCCCAAATTCGAATCTACCACCAAATATTTAATCCAACTAAGAGTTTTCACTCCCCCTGGTGTTTATGATATTGCTTTAATGATAATATGCTTGACATTTTGTACGGCTCTTATAGCTTTGTATGAAGAACTTTTGAACTATTTCCAAAACAAGATTGCAAATAAAACTGGTGGATATTACAGAAGGGTCAAGTGTTTAATGTGTTTCAAAGCCAAAACTCTCTGCAAGAGCACCAGTTTGGGATCAGCTGTCAGAACTGATAATTAAAAAACCCACAGCCAACTCAGCTGTTTATCCTTTTGAGGTTGGTAAATGAGTACCAGTAAACACTGGGGGTAAGCTATCAAAACATCATAACTGACCGAGAATAGGAGTAGCACCTACCCCTATCTGAAAAGATAGTAGCTAATGAAAGAGGAGCCTTTGGGCACCTTCTGCTGCATATGACTAGCAAACTTACTCTTATTCATTGAAAATAACAATTACAAAATAGTATTGTCACATTATGGAAACAAATTTACTAATATTTATTTCAATATCTTTATTTATTACATATGCAAAGACATAACTGTCAAACAATTTTACAAACTGTTTTAAGAAATTTTGAAGGAAGAGTTCTGGAAGTTGTTTGAATCAACTCTGGGTAACGTTTACATATTTCAAAATGTCATATGGCCTAGGCAAGTTGCTTTTGCGTTTCTTGTGTTCTATTGGATGTATTTTGCATAAGATCCAATAAAAAATTTTAATTGAGTTGAATATTGACAACTACCTGGTGTCTAGCAAAAATCAACCCTGAGCTTTTTGATCAAACCAAATTGGCAAACAGTGGTAAAATTTCAACGATGTATATCAACTTTGAACACTTTAACACCTTGAAAACAACCAGCTTTAAAATCCAGAGCATCCTAGAGTTTGCTGAATATGGTCATGTTTTTGCCTTTCAAAATTAAAGTACAATAATTTATTGATATTACATTGCACACCATTTTCATATAACTGCGAAAGCACTTTAATAATTTAAAAAACACAATTTGATACCTTGCACTTCTGAAATAAAGTATTCAAGAAGTGCAAATTCTTTGTTTGAAGAACTGAAAAAAATCTCATTTTGCAAAAAGGAAGATATTCCTGCTGGCGGTTACATCTTGTTTGAAATAATTTCATGTGATCAGCTTTAGAAGCATGAATAGAAAGTGTTATAATTTTTTAAAACAAACAATAACTTCATATGTGATCAATTACATAGCCAGTCAATCAAGAGCTTGGCGATTAAGCATTACCTCTGCTCTAAGAGTCTACCCTTATTTTATTATCTCATATGGACACATTACCTTTTTTTATGCGTCCTTACAAAATATTGGTAAATTTTATCACATTTCCCAATATTTATAAAATTTTTTGGGAAAGTGTATTTTTTGTTGCTTTGTAAATAATGTAAATTTCATACATTGTTGTAAATAATGGATTAGCTATCAACTGTATTTTATTTTAGTTTTGAGCATTAAAATCATGCTAAATTTTAAAGCATCTTATTTTGCACCATGGTTTCAAAACTTGTTTGGAAATGTATTTCATTTAAAATCTTTAATCACCCCCAGCAAATAATGTTGTCAGCTTATTTCCTTCGACAACATTTAAGTATGGAGATTAAGATTTAACGCTAACAGAGTGGTTTTGGTCTAACCAATGTGGTCCAACTCCCAAAAACCTCACAACAATGGTTACCCTGGGCAATCCAAGTCCATATCCATCAAGAAAGGAATTACAGTCTTATTTTTTATTTGAACATTCAAAAGAATCATGTTGTTCCTTCAATATCAAGCTTAATGATTTCTATAACCATGAAATTTGAAAAATTTTATTAACTTGACACGTTCATTAAAGAACAATTCGTAAATTCTTCGAATTCTTTTCATGTAAATAGAGTACGCGCCATACGCCTTTCGACGTATCGTATTTCGCTACTCTCAAATGTCTAAACTTCAAATTAGGCCCAACTAAAATAGAAACCTTTGTAAAGTTTTACCAAAAAGCCACCCATTTCTACCCTTACAATCTATAGGTGTACAAATCTTGAAGAGATAAAAAGGCAACCGAAAAAAATATGTTTTTAAATAAGGACGAAATCAAATTTATTAAATCAAATGATGAAACGCAAACAATGATATCACTTTTTGATGGGCATTGCGCGCCTACTCTCTCTCTTAAAACAAACATACGGCAAATGGATGGCCTACCTCTCGTCTTCAATACAACAAACTGATTCGGTACTGCAACAATTTATCTGCTAAAACTTCACAATTTCACGCTAAATGTCAACAGCTGAACTCAGGATCTAGACTATTTCTAAACGCGATGAACGCATCATCACACATCAGGCTAAATGTATACACCGTAAAACAATCAAAATCTAATAAGGTGTCATGGAGAGAAATCCTCCCTTTACATGCTGCTTAAACAACAATTCAAAAGCGAAAAATTTGCTTGAAAAGCTTTGATATGTTTTATCAAGGTTCTATCAATGTTTCCTAAATTAATTTCCATTAAACCCTTGCTTACCAGTGAAAAAAAAACTGAAATCAGCAACGTTCCTTTTTGCAGCCGCAGTTACAGCACACCATCTTGAAACAAAAGTGCGGAAATGTCTGATGTTCAGTGATTCGTCAATTTTGAACATTCGGAATAATCAGTCAAACTTCAGACATCATAATCATTATACAATATATTTCACAACAATCCTTGGTAAACAAAGTTTACTCCTAAGAAGGGCAAACAATTGCTAGAGCTCTAATTTTTTTCATAATTTGAATTGTAAAAAATTGGTAACGAAAATTGACTTATTAGAATATAATGAGACTGTCTTGAATTTCGTTATTTTTTATATTGTCGAATGATAAATTCTCTCTTAATCTTCCGTCTGATCTTGCCATGTAGTTACAATTTTGTAATAATTTAAGAGACATTTTAATCAAAAGGTTCATCAACATGTTAAATTCTTATCTAAATAAATTCCTTGCATCTCCGCCGATACCCTTACCTAAAACATTACTTCTGTTCCATATAAGGAGGCAATGAAATGCCTAATGAATAAAGGCTTCAGTTTGCAACTCAGCTTGACATGCCGCCATTATTCTATCGTTCTCTGTGCTTTCAGAAGATTATTCTATTATTCTCTATATATCATTTAAAGTCAATATAGTATTGTTCCCTCCAAAAATATCAACAAAACTAAAACACGAATAGAATATTTTTAATCATACCCCGGTGTCAAGAATTTCCACAAGTAGGCAAAAATATCCCCGTTGTCTTCAATTCATAGAACATAACAGATCCATGAAAATATAAATAATACTCTCCTGCGTAGATTCATTTGTAAGCAGAGATGTGATGTTTTACGAATATTTTTCTCTATTTAAAAAACTACATTTATTCTCACAAATTGTGACATTGATATTTCAAATAAAGAAAATTTAATCTAAATTAAAACGTCTATTAGTGACAAAAAAAATGCGTTAATTTTTTGAGTGACATCAATCACATCAAAGTTATTTGTCATCAAATGATAAATGATACGATAATTATTTGTTAAAATTTCTGTTTTGATATATGAGCTTCAAATGCAACGGAAAATGTCGCAGGAAGGGTTGAATTTGAAGAAAAAAACTGCTTCCTAAGTGATACAAAAACACTCTCGCTACAGTTAGACTCTTCAAGTTACAACAACTATCCTTTTCACTCTACCACTATTCTCAAATTCACGTTTTCTTTCGAGTATCCAAGAACCCAAGAAAAAAATCACGATTATTAAGTAAAGCTGATGTGAACACCTTTGGGCAATTTCCTTTAGTTAATGGCATTTTAATTTCACTTTTGAGAATTTACAAACAAAATAATGTAAAAGAAACAACACAATTATTGACTCAAAGCCCAAAAGCAAAACGAACACAAATTAATTGTTCTTCCATTGCCAGTCCAAGGGTCGGTAATACATTTCATTTAAAATTTGGTCTTTTCTTTGTCTTGAAAGTTGGTTAATTTTCATAATAGCTTGGCAATTTTGTCCACAAAATAAGTTGTTTTATTCACAAATCATCTAAAACTACAAACCAGTGGAGCCCCCTTAAACAAATGCCTGTGTGACAAGTGTTGTTGTCCGCTGTGAAGAGGTGTCCGTTCTGTGGAGGCATCATTCTTTTACAAAGATATGAACTAGCAAAATGTTCGGACTAAACTATTTGTCCGTTGTTCGGAGGTCTCGGTTGTTAGGTGTCCGTTAATGCAGGTTATATAGTATCCCAAAATAACAGCTTTTTTAACAAGTTATACGAATTGTACCAAAACTGTCCCAAAACCGTTTTTCTCAAAAATTCCTCAGCTTTGATATCAAATTTTGTGTACAGACAGGGAGTCAACAATATTACATCAGCTGCCAACACTTGCATGCCATCTCAAACAAGCAAATTCCATTTGGTACGTAACCTGTGACCGGTCAGAATGTATTTTTAAAATGTTTAGTAAGATTTTGTTTACACACGGCTTATGAGCTTATCCGTATGGCTATTTTTCAAATACTACATCACAATAAAACATTTTCTAAAAATAAAAGGCTGGTCAAAGTTTGTGTGTTATACAGGACCGGTGTAACTCAAAAATTCTTTCTAAAGAAGTATCGATCAATGTGAAAACGAGTACAAAAATTGAATCTGTCCCGCACAAAGAACTATCATGAAAACTTACGGTTCCGTAACAATTTAAAATACTGCTATATTAGGAAGTTTAGCAACACTAACGTATAATTTACTGCAAACACAAATTCTTTTCTGGGAAAAATCGAATCAAACAGAAACTATAGCTGTAACTATGAAAAAACATAAACTTGTTGTAACTAGCTAGGTTACCTCAAAGCTCAGTTTGATGTAATCAAAGTTATTAGCGTAAACTACTTGTGACGTAGCAAAGCAAATATGTATTGTATGTCACGAAGAAAAGTATTGTACATCGATTTTTGTACGCTCCTCGTTAAAATGCAAAAAACTGTTTTAACATTATTGACCTGGTAAAAAGCACATGCAGTCAGCTTTCTGCAAACACTTTGTAATTATTTATAAGCTTACCTTTGTGACTTTTCTTCAAAGCCTGAAAAAAATTATATTTGTTAAATTAACTCTTTCTAGGTCATAAAAATCTAAAAACATAAAATGCTAAGGGATCTTTTAGTATTTCATTGAAAACAGCAACTAAAAACAGCAATTTTTGCAACAGAATTCAAAAGCGGAATATTTCTTTGCACTTAAATAATATGCCGTTATTAAACGATAAAGCCTGGTTCCCATATCATCTTAAGAGTGCCGCAGACGGTCTGCGGTTCCCGGTGAAAGTGTTTCCATATAATCGTAAGAGATCACAGACGATCTGCGATAAGCTGGGGACAATCCGTGACATATATTTCCCACCATGCAATTTCTTTGTTAACAAAGGCGTGTCTTGTTAACAAATTAACCAATTATTAATTTGTTAACAAAGGCGCGTCTGCGACCGTCGCAGATCGTCTGCGACCCATGTTTCCATATGATCGGGAAGGTACGGCAAGAGAAAAAAGTTGAACATGTTCAACTTTTTCTCAAGGATCGCAGACGGTCTGCGACCGTCGCAGACACGCAGACCATCTGTAGCACTCTTAAGATTATATGGGAACCAGGCTTTACGAGGTCACTGCTGGAAAATATTCGGACAGCAGCATGACGTAAGGACCGAACGCAGTGAATGCAAAGAAAATGCAAAGAAATATTCTGCTTTAACATTCTGTTGCAAAAACAACTAGTTATCACCCTTTGGAATATAGCAAAAGGGATTTAGACGAAAAATTAATACAACTTCACATATTTTTTCAAAAAATATCCCATGAAAATTTACGTGGGCAAATGTTTGTCACAAAAAGTTCGCAACTGTTGCAAAAGCTTTCATTTTTCGCATTCACTTTATATTTCTAGTTAGTTATTCCTTATGAAATTTAATATCTTTGGCACCAAGATCGATAAAGAATGTACATATGTGGCAACTGGAACTGGAAGTATGTGACAACAAGAAATTGTTAAACAAGTTCCAACAAATATATTTTCTTAAGTATTCAAGAAAGAAAGAAAGAAAGAAAGGTAAGCCTTTAAAATCAAAGTAAATCACCTCTTTTTCCCTCTCCTTTTCTTTTTCTCTTTCTTTCTCCTTTTCTTTTTCTTTAGCATGCTTTTTATCCTGTAAATAATAAAAATTTTAGTTACATCTATAAAAACATCATAACTCAAAATTATTCGAAATATGGTTCCAAATAAACGAAAACAAAACTTTTTCAAACCACCAAATACTTTTTATTGGCCATGTAAATAAGATCAATATTTCACTGTCCCTTACAAGTGCTTGCAGATTAAATTATTTAATAAATATACGTTAAAAATAAAATAAAATAACAACAATCAAGTACTATATGTGGATTTTCAAGTTCCCATACGACGCGGCGTGGCAAACATGACTGAGGGTTTTGAGGAATTGATACAACCAGGTAAAGAAATAAGCATGCAAATTCAAGTATAATAACAAGTATCCGAAAGGATACGGGGTTGCTTTGTACAATATTATACTCTAAAAATTAAAAGAGTTCAGTCTGATAAACTTAAAAATATCTAAACATAGCTACGAAACATTTAAAAAATACCTTTTTTGGTTTTCGTAATATACCAAATTTCTTTTCTTTTTTCTTTTCCTCCGTGCCAGATGTTTTGCGCACCTTTGACGAACAAAAAACTAAAATTAATCGTTTTTTACACTGACGTTTCATGTCTATTTTCTAATTTCGATTTGCACCAAACCACTGCACTGCGTTGCACCAAAACCAAATCAGAGTGAAACAAAATTTCATTGCCATACCTTCCAGTTTTAATGAATGATGATTGGGACTAATTTGGCGACAAACGTCATTGCCGCAAAGCATTAATGTCTGATTCAATTAAAACAAGGTACAGACACTCAAGTGTTGGTCAAATCACTTGAATGAGAACAACAGAACGTTTCAATATCGAAAAGCAAAATCAATTATTATGCGTTCCTAACTTTAAGTCTCTGCCAAAGTAAATATTTTACTGTTTATTTGATAGTTCTTTGAAAGAAAGTTGTTACAGTAATGCATTGCGAATCAAATACAGTAAGTACCAGCAAATAAGAAACTTACTTTTTAATTGTAGCCTATGGTTCTATAACACAGCCTTGAATAATGTTTTTATCAAGAAATGTAGCGTCAATCTTTCTGATAAGGGAATTTCATATTTCCGAGTACCTAATGACATAACTTCTAAAAGAGATGACAAATTCCAAAAGGAAAACAAGAAGAAAGCAAGAGTTTAGAATGGGCATTTTTACGAACATGAGTGACGTTTTTCTATATGTAAAGCAAATAAAGATGTTTCGTGTTTACAGAGTATGATATTCACGTTCATTATATTGCAGACATTAAAAAATGAAGTTCTACACGAAATAACAATTTTCCCTATTTTGCGTTGTTATGGTGACAGCAAGAAAACAAACATATTTTGATTTTAACGAGCAAAAGTAAATTATAATTACATTATAAATAGAAAGGATCTCCTCCGCACTACAAGAAGGCAATGTCGAGTTAGCCGTTTTGGATAGCACACAATTAATTAGAAAGACTCTTCATCATGACCAAATCAGGAGACACTATTCTAAGAAATTATTAATTGTGTCTGTGACGATTAATACGATTTCAAGTATTTTCTTAAAGTTGACGAGGGACAGGATACAACAGGACCACTGTTTATATTCATCGTCTGATTTCATGTTTAAATAGATTGTACCGGTTTGAATGCGGTCATTAAATGCGGTTAATTACTGCTGATAGTATCCGGTTGTGTTGTCCGGTAAATGGAGCTGAAGTAAAAAGCTTTTCTTAAAAAACGTCATTTTAAAGAATGAAACAGCCAATAGAAGCTACAAAGAAGACATGACTCTATGTTTCGTAACTGCACAAGAACGCTTTAGAAATTTCTTGGCAAGTCTGCAAATTCGGCAGCCCTGATTTTTTCCAACAAAGGTTGCACAAAAAAAATCCTCTTGTCACTGGCGTGGGAAGCAAATTAAACAAATTAATGCAACAACAAAAAACCGATGTAAAGATATTTATTGCATTAAATATGTACCCATTCCTGAAATTTTTACAAGCCCAGCATTGTTTAAAAGTATAATTTAAATGCCAATTCAAAAACGTCATTTACTTACAATACTAATCTTGAGACCAACTGAGAATGGGGGCAAGGGGGGCAAAGGGGGCAATTGACCCTGGGCCAGCAGTCAACAGCTGCTAATTTCAAGGGCCCAAGTGAATAAAGATTACTTTAAATCATTCTATAAATGTAAGCGGATGTAGTAAAAGGGGGGCCTTCAAACCTTAAATTTTCCCGGGGCATGTAATCTCTCTCGGTGACCCTGCCAATCCTCTTACTTAAAAGTGAGTAAGTACAGAAGAACCAATTAATGAAAGTTTACTTGCCTACTCAGAACATAGCAGATACATTCTATATCGTCGATAAAACAGTAACCATTTAACCAAAAAGTTAACTTGGATATGAGCATTGATTTGACGTAAATCCAACATATATCTATATACAGTTCAAAGCCACTATCTTTACTGCCCATTATCTCGAACATTTGCTATTGAGAACAAAACTTTCATTTCTTCTCGCTAGGCTTTCTTATCAACTTTACATATAAAATATGTGTGTAATATCTATATTTTATGAAATGTTTTTCACAAAAAACAACGACAAAAAGATCAGACAAAATCTTCTAAAAATCTTCTAAACATTTAACCAGAAATAATATGATTTAATTTAAAGATTAATGCCTTCCAGTTTCACTTCATCAGGACAAAAATAATAACGTTTTTACTGAAAAAGAAATTCAAACCATAATAATAATAGTGATCATAATAACACCACCAAAATATTTTGCGAAACAAAATAAAAAAAAATTTCAAACGTTGCATTTGCGTCGAGTCGAGTTCAATTGAAATTGAGTCTATGACAAACACGAGCAAAATTCATCATTGAATCAAAACATTGAATTTATATTTCATATTTAATTTTTATATCAACAGGGATATCTTCAGAAATATAAATTCCTGCTTTCCAAGGGGCCCTCCCATTTTCTCGAAAAAGGCGTAAATGATCTAAATATCTTTCTTCAATATTCACAAAATCATTCTCATCATCACTCGGATCGAGCAAGTTATGCTTCTTCCACGTCTAAATCGGTTGGTTCATTGTTTGAGGAAATACATCTCGGACAATATTCCAACAAAAAGCGTTTATTGGAACAGGAGCGTTTAAAATAAGGGGCGTTAATTGGAGAAAATACGGTAAGTGTTTGACTTCATAAAGTATTTGAGTTCAGCATTCGGAAAAGGTTTGTTTTGTTGTTGATTGTGGTTTAGTTTAGTGCACAAGCGTGAAATCTTTTCAAATAAATTGCAAATCACTTTATTATTCTAAAGACTTCGTTTTAATAAAGTCACCATTACTGATCATACCAAATCGATTCTGCAATTCAAATCAAAAGTATGTTTGAGTGTACACTGGCGAAAAACAGAAATGAATTGCACAAAATCAAATTTTGGGTTTGCTATAAAATACCTGGCAAAAATGGCAATTAAACAAAGTACATAAAATTATTTTTGTTAAATATTTTCTACATACCCTTTCAGCAATCTCAGAACTTGTTCCTTCATCTGTGTCAGCATCAAGTTCATCCTCTGTATCCCTGTGGAATAAGCCAGATAAATAAATAACATACATACACGTCAAAACATAAACTGCTAAAATTTTAATAAAGAAATAGAATATAAAAAATTAATTTTATGAGTCATATTGATCGGTCATTTTATAAGTCATCTATAAGTCAATTATTGTGTTACAGTGAGGTCCCACCTTCAAGAAACTCGATTTTCGACCTATTTTTAAGGGTGTTGTAATAATAAGTTATAATAAAAGGGATAATAATAAGTTTTACCAAACAAACAAGGAAATAAAAAACATACCTTTCGGCACTGATTTCACTGGATGTTCTGACACGTTCAGGATGCCTAAGAAAAGATATTGATTATGAAAATAAATCGCAAAGATGTTTACTGCATTTTCAAACAACATGATAAACAAGTTCAATAAACAACAAAACAGATTCCTCTTGCAAAACGTGCACGCCACAAAATCAACAAATTGCTTGTGCAACTCAAATTAAATGTTTCATCATATCTTGTTATATTCATCCATTTCAAACGAAGTAAACTTAAAATTTAGCAAAATAACCTTTACCCCGCATCAGTTTCTTCTGCATGCCACCACATTTCAAATGATTTTATATCAGAATAAATTGTATACACATTGTCAATATGTGACATGTGATATGATTTACAAAAAAGCCTTGAAAACGAGTCTACTAAAATGGAGGTTGTCTTGATTCATTATATGAACAACAATGCAATGTTCCCATCAAAACAGGTCTTTGTCAATGTTATTTGTTCTTTCTTCTGCTTCTTAGCAAGCAAAGTTAAAGGCAAGCATATGAACACCAGAAACAAAGACGCATAAGACAAGTAAGCAAACATTACTTTAGCTGTGGATTTAAGTCAATAAAGAGTTTTCTGAGGACCATTCATATGCACAGACTGGCAATTGTCTCCCGGGATTATAAATATCGAAAGCAGATTGTCCCGTTACAAACCACATAACAGCGAACCTGGACTAAAGTAATATACATGATAAATAAAACAAAAAATTACGTACAGTAGATTTGTGCTAGGATCTGATAGGTTTCGATTGAGCGTCCCATCTATCATGTTGACAGGAGTTGTTCTGAAATGAATAGTAGCTAAATTACCACCATACGGTCGAGCTTGCTCGGATATTCGGAATAGCAAAATGTTGATTTTATGAAGGAATAATATTTGAATCCTCAGCAAAGAAAAACTAATAAACGTCTAAATATTTGGTGTTCAAAACATGTCTTACTTTATATTCTGTTTAAAAACTGAGGTTTAAAAATTTTTTAATATTACTCTAGAGAAAAGGTATTTCCTTTAAAAATATAATACTTTAAAATGTTGTAATACATGTTTTTTTTCTAAAAACAGCTAGCTTCTGTATCAGCCTAGATTTGTTATTAGTTCTGGATCAATTGTCATAATTTTGCTGCCCGCCATCTTTCTGAAAAACATTTTCAAAGTGTGTTTCAAGTCAAGTGCTCAGCGCTTACATACTACTTTTTTGTACTTCACGCAAGTAATTGCTTAGATGACAAAATAAGTTGACCCAAATCTCAATCTCTATCTCAATTTCAATCTCAATCTCAATCTGGCGTTTCTTATAAAGGTTGTTCTTATAAAAAATTGCAGTCAGAACATAATCGTTTCAAACGAAACAAACGAAACTATACATACACAAAATAAACGTACTGTTTTCAAAGGTTTTTAAAAACTTCTGTATCAATTAAATTCCCTCGTATAAGCTTTTGTTTTCGCCAACAACAAAAAAACGAGGGCTTGATTACAAGTTAGAAAAAACCATCCCAGTACTAGGATTATCTTTAGTGGTAAGAAAATCCGCCTTTATTTTCTTCCAGGGTTTCCTCCACAAAAATACCTAGGATTCAATTGTGACTTTGGTTACCCAAATCATCCTGTCTTTGCAATAACAACATCCTGAAGTTTGTCTGAGATTTTTTGCGCTCAATCTATGAATCCTTAAGAATTATAGATTTATAGAATTATAGATTTGCAAATGAATTTTTATCAATAGAAATACAATGACTAATTACGATATAACTGTACTTTATGTGACCCAAGCCAAGTAAAGCAACACTTATCTATCTTGAGCCACGTTTTTAGAAATTTTAGAGCAGTCTTTGACCATAACTTTCAGTGTCTTCAGAACGAATGACGCCATCAACAAATGACGCGCCATTGAAATTAATTCGCCTGCTAGAGTGATCCTACCCAGAAAAATCCCTTGTTAAATCTCGGTAATCAAAAAAAGCTTGATCTACCAAAATCTATCAAGTTATACCTGAGCTATACTGAAGGGAAGCCAACGTTTATGGCTGTCTCAAAGCCATAGTGTAGTATTTTAGCAAATTGCAGCAGCAGAAATCCTCTATTTATGGTTTCATCGAGTGTAATTCAGTAAATACTGGGTACATTTTGGCAAACAAGGTATCTTACTATAAATTAAAGCCTCTTATATCAATTCCAAGCGAAAACAGAATTATGAAAAGATAAAGCTCCTCCGTAGCAGCTTTGAAAACGTGGGGGACATTATTTTCAGGCCACCACCTGGTATATATATATTTACACACAACTCACATCATGATGTCATCAAGTCGTAATTCACAAGTCGAATCAATCCCTGAGTCCCTATAGCTCGTGAGTCTGTTTTCCGGTTCCATTTGCCTCTCATGCCTGTTTAATGAAATTGTAAATTATTACTTATCCATGAAAATTAATATAGCTTTGATTATATCTTTGATGAAAAATTAATATATCTTTGACCTCTGGCAGAAGCAATGCTTTGGAAGTAAAGACTCGATTTTAGAACAAGACTCGATGACACTTTGAAATTAATGACAAATATAGCTAATTGAGTAAAAGTTGCCAAGTACCATCCTACAAGCATTAGCACGCAACAACATCGTACTATGTTTTGCAACATTATACTTTAAAGAGCAAGAAGCATTGTACGACAATTTACAATGTTGTACAACATGTATGACATTGTAAAGCATAACAGAACAAAGATTGTACGACATGTGGAACAATACACAAATAGTTGACGTACTTTTCGCATTCCTCAGAAGAACGTCTTGGAGCATAGATTTCTGTGCTGATTCCTCCCATTATGGTTTTCCTTCTATCTAAAAACGAAGAAACATTTCTGTTAAAATTTCAGTGGAAATATTGCAAAGAAATTCTTAAAAACTCTTTTTTTCCAAAAAACGCAAAATTCAAATGTTACTTTGACGTCCTAAACAAGAATAAGTCTGAAATATGTAAACAAAAAATCTTTTTGAAATATTTAAATATAGAAACTTAAGATAAATATTTAAATTTTGAAATACAGTCCACAACTATTAAAATAAATGTCTTAATGGGGTAGCAAATATTTGCAAAATGATTCCAAAGAATGGGGCAGCACTCATGAATTCATATATTGTTAATTTATTCATATATTGTTAATTTATTCATATATTGTTAATTTATTCATATATTGTTAATTTCTCCATAGACCACCTAAGGTTTGTAAAAACTGGATCTTAAAAAAAAATCTGAATTAAATTCTTGTTTTTGTATATCTCAAGAAAATCAAACTAAAACCTTTTTATGTTGTGAGAGTTATGTTGTGTTGTTATGGTTAAAAGAACGAGTCAATATTATTGCCATTAAATTTAACTGGATTCTTGGACGCCGCAAAGGAGCATGCAAAAAACAAAAGCTAATGTGATCACTTTCAAATCACATTCAAAGATAAGTGACGTCATTCTAAATAAAATGACGTCATCTACAAATTTTCTATAATAAAAGTATATGCGATGAACTGCACAAAAGTTTTAAGTGCAAAAATCCTCTTATCTGGAAAGTACGTAAAGATTTTTGTATTTCTACCGATATTGTTTGTCAAACATACATGTATGCATGGCACAAAACGTGGTCCTTGCATGATTTTTGAGGTCAAATCCTTTACGTTAAATCTTTGACAAACATGAAAATGCAAACTTAGTGGTTTATTTCAAAATCAGTTTACACAATCAATTTGCGCAATCAAAAATATATTATCTAAATAGTTCCATAAGTTAAAAAAGCAAAAATAAAAAAATAAATACTTTATGCTGCTCCTGAAACAATGATTTTCACCAGAACAAAGACATGAATCACTTGAGTCCATTGAAAGGATCAAGTCACGTGTTTGTTGAATTAAGTTAACATTTAATCATCAAGAAAAAAACAATCAAATGAAAAGTGTCTACCAAAGTCAACCAAACAAAACTAATGTTTATCAACCATATACTGGCAGTATTAGACTGTTAATTATGATAATTATTATAATTATGATAATCTATAAGCAAATTATAAATCCTTACCATCATTATTCAGACCAAGTCCTGTCTTGTCTAATGAAGTTGTGGATTTTGCTTTTCTTTTGAAACTGAATCTCGACCTTTTTTTCTTTGTTAACCGAACTGACTCGTCAATGTCATCTCGAAACAAAATATCATTCGAAGATATCCTGTGATCCAAAGAAGATGAGCCAGGACTTCCAGTTCTGCGCAAACGTACCCTTGGTTCCCCTAAATTATCTATTGACTCCACGCTCCCTTGTGCGTCTGACAAACTCAATTGACTCGAAGTCAAAGATGGTGATTTTGAGTTCTCATTTCCAGCAGTAAGAGCGTCCATACTTTTGCTTTTACGTTTGTCTAGGCCACACGAGCCTTGGTCACTATCCAATTGCTTGCCAAGACTGTTAAATTGATTCTCCTTTGCAATCATTTTCAAGTTGTCATAATTGTCCGACAATGGCCTATCCTTTTTCAAAATGTCTTCTCGCAAAACAACAACTTCTCTTGGGATGTCAATGAACTCAGCTGAACGATGCATTCGCCCTATACGAGTAGTCCTTTCCCTGAATGTTTCCAATGAGTGACTTTTATGTGCATCTCCTTTTAGATTTAATTCTAAAAGCTCCTCCTCAGTTTCTTCGGTAACAGCTGCCAAAGTGCGCATTTCCGACACCAAGTTGTTACATGATCTGTGGACAAAATCTTCCTCTTCAAAGCTTTCTAACTCTTGGGACACTTGAAATTCGTCTTGGGACACATCTTCACTTGAAATTTCGCTTGTGTTACGCGATCCAATAGAAACCTCGCTTTCGTCAGGATCACTCTTACTAGACGCATTCAAAGCATCTGTTACGATTTCAGGCGTTCGAGCCTCTTCTTGGTTAATTGCCTCGCTTTCAATGATATAGTCATGAGGCATTTCCGTGCATTCATTTGCAATATGATTTGAAGCATTGCAAGCTTCCTCGTCAGTAAGCTTTACAAAAATTTCATTCTCATCAACAACATTTTTCTCAATAATATTTTCATCAATAGCAACTGCGCCTTCCGACTCCTCCATAATTCCATTATCAATAGCTTCCAAATCCTCCAAAGATCCCTTTAATTCCCCACCACATGAAGATTCAGCATTTTCATTCACTTCAATCATACTTTCATCTAAAGTTCCACTGACACCACTATCGTTAGCCTCGGTTTCGTTTTTGGAAGACTTGCATGGTGCAACTTCAAGTCCCTTGGCCTCCATTTCGAACGGCTCACTGTCCATTGCATCTGTATTTGTGTTATCAATAACAATGGTATCTGACCTTTTCAAAGGCTTCTTCGCATAATTATCATTTTCATCATCCAAATATTCTTTATCCGAACCTCTCTCTTTCCTTTCCTCATCTTCTGATATTATAGTAAAATCATCAACACCCAATATACTATCTCTATCTATTATATTATCTCTTTTAGCGTGCGTGCTGCTTGCGATATCCCTGTGCGCTTCTCTGCTTTTTCCTTCAAAGTCAACTAAAAACGTATCTTCTTTATCAGTATTATCGTTTTCCAAATCGGAACTGTCAATCTCTTCAAACTCCTCATTCTCCTCTTCTCCTTGCATTTCACTGCAAGTTCCCAATGTGCTGTGCCTTTGAGCCCCATTACCTGAAAAAAAGTTTACAAAAGTACGTGAAAAAACTTTATTTTCAGATCATAACTAAGAAAAAATACAAACACAATAATTCGCCAAATGTCAGAAAACTTTTCAAAGTCAACTCAACATGGAGATCAGTAATCTCATTTCAAAACATTACATGTTCATAGGTGTTTAAACAAAATGATTAGTTTGATTGCGTCAAAGGTGTGAAATTTCTAAAACAAGTTTCCATGAATCCAAAACATACCAATGGCTTCCTTTTGTTTGCTATTGAGGCTGAGTGGACATGAAAAACTTCTGCCTCTCATTTCTTCTGAAATTTCATCAGACTAAAAAAAGAATTACACATTTATTTTCATCAGTAAGTCTAAAGATTTATTGTGTTCTATTCCTATTCCTATTCCTTTAATGTCAATCCTTTAACCCCCGGAAGAAGGCACGTAAAATATCCTATATTCAGGGGCAAACAAAGTTCATCTTTTACATTGAATTTATTTACTTGTGCTACCTCCCTCCCCCCCCCCATGCAAAATGAAACTTACATAGGATTCGTCTGTTTATTCAAAATATATCAGGAGATTGGCGGGCTACAACTGAGGGCCATTTAGGGGTTCTGGGGAGCAAGAGAACATGCCCAAAAATGATGGGGAAAATAGGAACGTGCGCATATTTGTAGGTGAGGGAAACAAGGGAACAATTTAATTCAAGGGAGCAATCTAAGAAACTATTCAAGGAGAATCTCCCAGGAAACCGCAGGGGAACAATCAATGCAACAAAGGAACACGTTACCTCCTAAACGTTCCTCAAAACTCAACGCAGCAACAAATAAATAAACAAAGAAAAAGTTTGAGGATTCATTCACTGATGTTGCAATGAATCAAAATCATTGTTACGATATAATAACTGAGATAATTTTTATTCTAATTGTTAAGTGTGCCTGATACTTAAAATTTAACTTTTTACCGGAGAATCTTCACTCTGTGTTAAGTTTCGCAATCTTTGGATTTCAATATTTATCTCCCGCAATTTTTGAAGACTGTGCGCTGAAAATAACAAAAAATTCCAAGAATGTTAAATAAATCAGAACCTGAAACCCAAAACTGAACATCAACTTTCAATGGATATTGACGACATCAAGATTCGTGACCGAGAGGACATCGAAATTAAAATAATTTTTTGGTTTGCCAGAATCCTTTTTTGCTTTTCAATCAGCTACAACATGTCAGTAACTGTAGCCCTTGAAAAACACCATGAAAATACAAAAAGAAAAGATAAAACTAATCGTTAATATGCAGGAAGGAAATAATACTGGTCCAAGAAGAAATCTTTTGTTGTTTTATTGACACAGTTCGCATAAAAACAGCCAGTTAACTGTTCCGGAAAATAGCTAGCAGCTAAAGTCAACACACGAAAAATTAACTCGTGTCTGCAAAGCTAAAATGTGGACCGTCGTCTCCCAGAGAGTTTTCAATTGTTTCTGAAAACACTTCACAGCACATTTTTAATGAAAACACAGAAATCTTTAAAATGATAAAACCAAATGGTTTTCCTCAAATATGTGGACCATCAAACGCTTAATGTTTTTTTTAATCACTCGGCATATGTTCGTGTAAACATTTCGTAACCATATGAAAACATGTTTTGCAGTGACACCCAGATCTTATAACACGGCAAAACCTTTTTCCGCCATACTAGAAATTTTATTCAAAATTTAAAAGTAGTGTCTTCGGACGAGCAACTCTTTGATTATATTTCATGCATCAAACAAATAAGGGACCGTTAATTAAATATGGTGAGGGGATGGGGAAGAAATTGGTAAGACCCCTAACATCTGTCTTTGTCGTCTCAGTGTTTTGAAGGATCTCTCTTTTTATGCTAAAAACCTTTGCAGACCCCCTTACAGGTGTCTAAAAAGTTCGAGACCACCCAAATTTCTCATCCTACCTCTCTCCAAATTTAATGACCGATCCTGAATAAATAAAAAAACAACACTAAATATTTATTTACCTAGCGGATGAGAATAAGCTCCTTCTTGTGGTTTGCCTTGCTTGAGGGCAGAATCTGGAACAACAAAGTTCAAAATATGCAGGATAAACAAGAATCGTTGTCCTTCCTCGTGCAACAATGTAATGTTATAACAAAAATATTAAAAAGCAAAACAGCAACAATGTTTGCCTTGGTAAATATTAAAATTCAATACAAAATCACAAAAACAATGCATTATGTACTTGTGATTGCTCATGCATATCTAAATCAAAACAAATTTCGAAAATAGTCCATTGTTTTTAATTCCTTTCTTTTAATTTTGAAGCAAATTTATACCAACTCAAGTACTCTAATATTAATTTATTTATTTGGCATCATACGAGAGAAAACTAAAGAGTCTTTAGATTGTGAAATGTATTGTTAGAACGCGCATGGGTGTAGGTTTGCACGTGCAAATGGAGGAGGAGCAGTATATAAGTATGATAACGAGACTCTGAAAGCTTACACGTCAATAGTTTTTTTGTCGAGTAAGATTCCTACCTGATTCCTACCCACCCTCCTACCCAAGATTCCTACCCACCAAGATAGTTCACAATAATTATATCAAGAATTCAAAAACATTATCCTCGCGAGCCCAGCTTGGCCTATTTGTTGTCTGCACGGTGTGCGTACGTCTGCTCACAGATACTATACTATCATCAGAGACTCTTAAAGTACGACTGTAAAAAATAGACAAATAAATATAGTTATTTTTGTTTGAATGAAATGAGTTAGAAAATAATATAACTCATGCAAACAAAAATACATCTTAAATCTTCTATTGACACTCTGCATTAAAGCTATCCTTTTCAGACAGTACTTTCTAGAAAATCCGTACAATTTGCCAAAATATTAAGAAACCAATTACGCTGATTTTCGAAAACTGGTTTCTTAGTGGTGGGCTTTTACTGTTGTTACATAGATGGTTGTTACAATAAAAGTCTGCTTTGAAATATTTAAATTTAAGAAATATATCAAACACTACAGAATGAATAGGTTTAGAAAAAATAGTTGTTCCAATTTTTTAAAGCCTGATGAAAACTCCAGCAGATTAAAAAGAAACATTAAAAAATTAAAATAAATATTTGAGCAAATGAATAAATATGAAAAAATAACAGATTTAGTAATACGATGCAAAAGCATCATCGTGATAAAAAATCCGCATTAAACATTCACTGTAGGAACATTTCCTCACACAAAAAAGAAGAATTTAACTTGTGGTAAAATAACGTTCAATATACAATAACAGAAATCACATGAAAAAGTGATAATGTCCTTTAATCTAATTAGGAAGTATGGTTTATCCGTAAAACGATTGATGAAATGAACCTAACCATGAAATACTATTACACAATCAAAACTATTGATGGTTAACTGGAAAAAAAAACCACGAAATCCAGAACAGGAAACCATTTGCAGCTACAGCATAAGCAGTTGATTTAAATCCAATCGAACAGATCTTTATCATGTGTTTTGTAAATATTGTGTACAAATTACATCATGTTACATTTATCTTGAAAATCTTATCTGAAAACATGTTCCTTCTCGGTTCATAATACCTTGTATATTTAGATACAGCGAAGTAGCTATAGTCACGACTCTAAATTAACGAATGCGGGCCAACTGAACAAGCCAGTTTTTTATTTCTTCAACGTCTAACAAAAACAATCACTGCTACAACTCGGTTACAAAACATTTGGCCACAACGGTCATCCTTTCAAAAATTAAACTTAAAAATTGAAACGAAAGATCCATGCAATTTTATCTGCTGGTAAATTTTTCGCCATGATGGGGGCAAATGGGAGTAATTTTTTTTAATTAATACTGCACTGTCTAATTTACAGGCATGGCAAAAAACTAAACAAAAAACAAACTAACATCTACTACTTGAACTGAGCAGGAGTTCAAGTAGAAATAAGTTCTACTAAAATGAACAGAACTATAATGAAATAACTATTATAAACTACAATAAATTATCATAACAATTATGCTAATATATATATGAACATTAACTATTACAGCTATTATAAACCATCAATCATTACTCTGAGATATGTAGAGATGAACCAAACACTTTTAAAATTACATACCCATGAATAATTTTCTCAATGAGAAAAAAATCACATGATCACTAGTTACAATCATGCTTTTCGTGCTTAAATCTAACTATAATGAGATATTGACAATAATTACAATTAACAATATTGTTTAGCCAAGCATGCTATCGAAAGGAATCATGTTGTTTTACCATTTTGTTCAAATGAACGTAAACAATATCAACTAAGGCACCATGTTGGTTCTGTTATTTTAACAAACTAACTTACTCTTTCCTAAGGAAGAGCAACAACAACCCCATTTGGATTTAAAAGCAGGCCTAAGGTTACACTCAGTTGGCGCAAAGTTCTGAGGAAACGCTTTACTTGATATAAGATATCCCAAAATAATGGGCGTGGCTGAATGAACAGATATCCAACGCTGTGAAACAAACAGCATTATTATTTGTAGTGAGAATTTAAGCAACCTACGAAGTTTAAATATCAACAAACCGACTTTTACAAATGATTTCAAAAACAGTGCGAGTAGTAATATTTTATTTAAAGCGCCGAGGCATGGTACATAAACAGGGTGTGTGTATGCTTGAACTATCGCATCAATCTGCAAATAGGAGTCAATTGCTTCCATTTTGTTCTCTTTTTGGCGACAGATCGAATGTGATCAAGGTCGTTTTTTGATTCAAGTTCTTTTATAGCGAAATGTTTTTCCTTTGTCCGCTTTATGTCTCTATTCAATGTTCTGACAATTGTTTCTCGCAGAGCACCTCTGAGTTTCGATAGTCCTTTCGTGCCAACATAGTACAGCATTGCTTTCCTTGCTGGTCTATAAACAGGGTACACTGCCTATATTCAAGTCAATGAAATTGATGACGCATGGTGATAGCATATATAGCATGACTGTTTTGTAAATGATCACGTGAAATAATGGTCTCGCAATGAGGCAGCAGAATGTGCTTGTTTTTTACTTCAGCTTTTAGAACGACGACATGAAAAATTACACGATGAAAATTATTAAGATTGTTCATACAGTAATTTCGTACCCCAAACGTGTTTTTCAAGTGTTTATTATAATTTTATGCAAAGGCTTTGTTGATAAGCCTTCTTCACACAAGCAATTAATGCCATGGTAGTCAGTAAGTTAATTTGGTGGTGATGGAAAAACGGTCTTACAGTTCCCACATCTGATTGGTTGATGAGTTGAGTATCGTATTTAACGTGCCTAGCCCGCGAAAGTCTCGAAATGACTTGTTTCCCGCAGGGGACACGGGTCATACAGTTTCAGTTTCAGGCACATACACTTGCTATTCTTGCAAGGTATGGGTTTCTGCGCT
>JAYJMH010008363.1:0-24669 GCA_036873815.1 Phacellophora camtschatica
CATTGGAAGATAAGATAATTTATATTTGTGCTCCTCAAAAGACATTTATTTCACGAGGACACAAATTTCACGGCACATGGATTATAGATTGTTTTGGTGACGAGAAAATTTAAGAAAAACAAAAGAGCACACGTGTTAATATTTTTTCTTTGCATACCATAACTTAATTTAGAGCACCTGGGAGAACAAATAACAATGTAAAGAATGAATCACGACAAATAAAGTTATTACAAGAATGCACTGTAAACCGGCATTGGAATGCTGATGATATAAATGGCCTACACAAAACGGAGAGATTGCAATTTTTACATTTGCTGGTGGTTAGACAAATTCTTTTTTGTTGTTCAAATATTGAGAATTATATCTTAATGAACCGCTAATTCTACGAAAGACTGTAGCAAACTTTTATTTATATTCAGTTCAATTTTAAATAAAAATATTTGTAATTCAATCGACGAAAAAAAAGGGGTGGTAATTTTTTCCAGTGCTTTACTACAAAAATGAAATGTTAAACATGAAACTCAAGGAACGAGTGTTTTTGACGTTGTTTTTGAGCATTTGTATTTTATTCATATTGAAGTTTAAACCTCAAAAAGATACCGATTCAATCGGTTTCGAAATTGTTGAAGATTCAAAAAATTTATTCGACCTGGAAGGTGGCCATTTACACAAGAAACGAGAAACAGATTTTAATGGAAACAAAGGAACAGAAAATGTTCAAAATAAAAATCCATTTAATGACATAAAAAGTGACAGTGAAAACAATGAACCAAGAATTAGAAAAATTGGAGAAACTGTAGAAAAAGAACGCAAAAATCAAAATAAAATGGACCCTTGGGACATTTGGTGGACAATGGTAGATAAAAGGCATGTCACAAAACCTGGACAAGATTCAAAATTTGAAGAAATTCTTCAGGCATTAGGAAGCAGAAAAATTCTTTCTGCTAAAGTTGGTGCAAAAGGAACTCAGTTGAAAGCATTTTTGCAACTAGATGGACCATCAAAACAAAAGGTTGTCTTCAAACCGAAAAGGTAAGTTTTGATAGTTACAACATATATTTGGGGAGTACTCTAAAAATCAGCTTTTTAAACCTCCCCATTTGTACAATTAAATTACTATCAAAACGTTAGTAATTTAATTATGGCACAGATCTTTAAAAAAAATTTTTAAAAAGTTATAAAACGCAAAAAAACATTTGGTGATCTGAAGGTACTTTTTAATTCTCTTGAAATTCTTATGTCACAAATCAAAGACTTTCTTTTCATTAAAATTGTTTTCTTTGGAATTTACATCACTGATGATTGAAATAAATGAAGATTTTAATAAAGTAGAATGCTGTTTTGATTCATTTTAATTCATTAGAAGCCCCTAAAAGAAATTATGCTCTTTTGGCTGAGTGAGAAAACTCTTTAGAAATTCGAATAAACAAAGTCTTATCACAGAGGAATTTAATAAAAAATTTTAATAGAGAAATTTAATAACAACATTTGCATTTTACCCCCTGTGATTTCCTGAAAAGTCTATTATTTTCTATTGTGCCATATTGTGTCTTGGGGGGGGTGAGTTCCAGAATTAAGCCAATTGCAAGCATTTATTATATATCCAAGGTATCCAAGGAATCATGTGATCAATGGGAAAATTTATGATGGATTTGATCGTCACAATGGAGAAATTGCTGCATTTCACTTGGACAGGTTTGCTTTATTCTTAGTATCTTGTGTAGTTCATATATATGCTAGTACAGCATATCATTTTAGTCTACAATGTATTTTGAACCTTATATTCTTTTCAACTGTCCGTGGTACAATAGAAATCAGCATGAATTGCTTTTGGCTTACAGCACTACCCTAACCCTAACAAGGCCAACATGTTTGAAGAAGACCAAACAAAAGATTTGATGGCTTTATGAGAAATAGAACAATGTGGAAATTTTTTTTAATTTTATGACATCACTTTTTTTCAGTGATAACCTTAAATAATGTACCATCCAATACATTGTCTTGCAGAATCTTAGGTTTTCACAGAGCTCCACCAGTTGTTGGTAGACAAGTTAACATGGAAAAGGAATTCAAGCCTGTTGCTGAGGAAAGGCTGCTGAAAACCTTCTTTAAGAATGGTATGCATAGTTACGATATGGGCTTCAGGAAAATAAAGATCAATTTTATTACTTTGTCATTGTACTTTATCATTTTATCTTGATCTACCTGTCCTACATTCCGTGTTTTGGTTTGTGCAGTAACACGGAATGTAGGACAGGTGGAATGAGAGAAATCGAAGTGAGAATAAATGAAAACTTTACTTTTCCTAAAGCCTTTGCTTGGGGCAGAGTTTGGCATAATGGAGGGCAAAGGTTTCTAAAGTAAAAATTTCGGGTACCCAAGGTAATGTAAAGTTGGCAGACTTAAAAGTGTAATTCCCCTATCACCCCACGAACTCCACCCTTGGTTGCAGTAAAATTGATTTTGTTTACTTAAATTGATGATGCAAAATCGAGTTCGGTTGAATCGAATCGAGAGGCAAATTATACTATCAATAATGAGCAATCAAAAATGAGCAACAAAGTCAGTTACCATATTTTTTATTCGATTGTTTAGAATTCAATTTTAAAACGTCTTGCAATATAAACATTTCTCTCTTGTCGCATTTATAATGAATCATGAAGATTATTTTTCGTTTTAATTTATTTCATTTAATATTTTCCTTTGTTCTTTGACAAATTGATGTCACAAGTGTCACGAAGTACTTTCGGCTTCGGAAGTAACAATGCTTAACAGTAACAAGCTTTAAATCATAGCTTTTGCTGGCGTTTCTTAAATTTTTGCCCATCCCCGTATGCAACATTTTTGGAACCAGCCTATGGTCTACAAACAATTAGCGATTGTTAAATCTATTGTTCAACAAAAGAAAGTAAGGTCTCAGGGTCTCTTATAAGGTTGTTTGTTATATGCGGAAAGGGACTGCGCTTATCCAGAAAAAGTTGGATGGACAGAGGATAAAATTAGTTGCCAGAAAGTTTACCTAACTTTTTTTTACCTAACGTTCTTGGTTAAGAATTAATACCACCCCAGTTCACCCCCTGGCGCCGCCCCTGTGCGGGACTCTACTGTAGTTTCTTTAAATGAGGATGCGTTTCTTATATAAAACCAACTACGTGAGTGACGAATTTTACAAACCTATCGAATTTTCTCTCCGTACAATAAACTCCTACCATAAAGAACTATTTTCTGGTTCCCTTCAGAGTTCGTTATATCGGAATTCTACTGTATATTCTACTATATTATACTATATTATCTATATTGTTATAAATTATCATATTATACTCTATTCCTTTCTATTTTATTATATTCTATTTTCCCGCAATCATTCCCGCAGATAAAGGGGACGAGTGTTTCTACGGAGTTTGTTATTACTGCAAAAAAACTGAACCAGCATGCGCAGAAGCGGACATAATGGAAGGATCTGTGACAATTTGGCTGCCGACTGGATGGGACCTAGGAAGGGCGCGACATCCCTGGCAAAGAACTTACAACAAGAAAAAAGCTAGGTAGAAAAAATTCATGAATACCGCAGGATTTGAAACGTAGAAGCAAACAAAAATAACAATGGGAATTAAATGTTGTAAATATGATGAAAATAATTTTGAAGCCAACAGTAATTAGACAGAAGGCTATGTCTAAATTACTATATGCCTGAAAACCTGGCTTTACTCTTGCACGCCCGGGTTTTTTTTTCAACTAACAGGCAAAACCTATCTAATTTTCATTAAACAGGGGGTAGCACCTACTAACTTGATTCAAAAGACAAACTTCGTTGAGAAATATAAAATCGGCTAAAAATAAGTAAACAGCTTCTTCCATTTAAAATTACATGACGTAATTGAAAGTATAGAGTGTGGACAAAATACTTCGCCAGTTGGCAGTGTATATTGGATTGAAAATTGTGTTTCGTAGATGTAATTTGATATATTCGTTTTATGTTTAGCACTAAAGTTGGGATTTACTAGTTCTTTCCTGAAAAACTGCAGAAATATGCAAATTGGGAAATAAAAAAAAAATCAAATATGAATGATTTTTCCATTTTCTTTCCGAGCAATCTCACAAAAGTTGCCAAAGTATATACGTTGAAATCAATAATCGTGCAAAATCTATCCTCTACCTACATGTAAGGGTAATGTCTGCGTTTACCTCCTGAAAATATGACGTTTCACGTTGTTTAGCAATGGGCTATATATGTCCTTTCCCGGCTTGAATGGGATATAAGGACAAACATTGGTAAATATACAGAATAAATAGCCGTTTTGGGGACCAAACGTTTTGTCTTGTATCTTGTAAGAACCACAACATTCATCAGTTTGCAACTTGGTAGCCTTATGATCAATCACTTAATTACTCACATAGGATAATTTTGTTACAATTGTAGAAATCAAAAGCCTGCTAGGAAGCTTTTGTTTACTCCCTGCATCTTCCATCTTACACTGTTAGTCTTACACGACCTGCATCTTCCACCTTACACTGTTAGTCTTACACGACCTGCATATTCAACCTTACCCTGTTAGTCTTACACGAGCATGCATATTTTATTGCAGATGGGAGCTGGATCAAAGTTACTGCCAAGATGTCATGTCTGTTCAACCATACAACTCCGGACCACGATTACTTGATATCATGGATACTTCTATCTTTGACTTTCTAATAGGTATGACATTTGTATCATAATTTGTTTAATTTTTTCCAGTACCGTCAGAAGAGGGGGAAGGCTGTAGCCCCCAATAATTTCAAGACAATGGTGATTCAAAACAATTAATCAATTGAACCTTTGTTCTATATTGTTCTAAGCACAATGAGCACACATGATCTAGAACAGCTTCCGACGGCACTGTTTTCACTGCATCATTGTCACAACAATAGTTTTCTGTAAAATCCTGACCAAACCATGAGCAATAGGACACTGCATCAACACGGTTGTTTTCGTGTTTTCTGTGATCTTGAAATAGTGATCTTTTGATCACAACACATTCAGAATTGTAAAATTTGTGAAGTTTTAAGCAGCAGATTTCATAAATTTCATTTAGGAAATGGAGATAGACACCATTACGAGACATTCAAGAAAGGAGGCCCACTTGGAATGCTCCTTCATTTGGACAATGGTAAAAGGTAATTTGAAATACCGATTTGTTTCATTTATTTTTCAAATACACGAATCTAATTCGAGCTTCAGTAAAAGCATATTAAAAGTGCTGTTATGTGTTGTGGCTGTCCACTAAACATTCCTGCAGAGATTCTATATGCCGAACGTAGTGACCAAAAGCTGCATAAGAGGTTAGGAAGGGCCCAAAGTTAAAAGTCGTTTAAAGTATAGTCGTAAGAAAAACTACTGGTGATAGGATTTCTTCTCCCCATTTGACTTTCCCTTTTCTTGATACTAAACCTTTCTCTTTTCTTGATATCGAACAGCCACGAAAAGAACAATTTTCCCCAGGTATAAATCAGTTTCGATGGTTTTTCTTTCCAAATTTGAGGAATCTCAATGCTTTTTATAAATACAAGAGCAACTAGAATGCACCTGCGCTGGGCTGGGTTCTAGTAATTTTGAGCACAAAGGTTTAAAACAAAGACGGTTTGTTCGCGTGCAGACAATAGTTTTTCTTATAACTATGTTTAAAGTCATGCTCACCAGTCACTCAGTTCTGTCGTCAAATTTTGGCATTAGGAGAGCAATTAGGTCGTCCTAAAATTAGGAGAGCAGTCAGGGCATTAGTTCGTCCTACATAAAGATGGCCAGAAAACGCATTTTGCATCGCTTGCAAGCACATCTCTTTCGATCGTTTCTATCATTCTATTGAAAAAGTACAATGGGGGGAAATAAGATGTCTTCAAAGTGTTATATTTGTAAGTAAGCGCTCGTATTCTATAAATAAGTCCCCATTTAAAAAAACGATCTTCCTGGACACTAATTTACAGAGAATACGGTAATATCATGCATGGCGTATTATGATGCAATGTGATCTAATCCATAGTGCAATTCCTTACAGCTTTGGAAATCCTGAAGAAGATGAGCTGTCTATCCTGGCACCCATCATGCAATGCTGCAGGTAAGTTCATAGGTATTTAGACACCGCAGGTTACCTTTTTTGGAAAATTTTCAAAATAAATGTAAACTCGGTGTCAACGCACTCTCCTCCGCAGAGGCTAACTTGGACCGATCGAACGAATTCGTTTGATTCTTTCGTTTGATTCGTAGTAAGCCTCTGCGGAGGAGAGTGGTGTCAAAGTAGCCGTGATAAGTCATTTCTAAATTAATTAAACAAACATTTTATGGGCTAACTATTTAGGAAGATGGTGACCCAAAAAAAAACTATCCCCGTTTGCAGGGCTATGGCTTGAAATCCGTGAAACTACAGATCTCAAATTGTATACAGATCTATATCCGAAAGGCAAACTTAGAGTTTGGATTGTCATCCAGTCGTCTGCAATCACGTTTACATCGCAAAAACTGGACGATAAAATAGCCTTCATCCATGAGCATTCAAGTCAATTAAAAAACCACAATTTGTTTCCAGTACACATTTTGACATTAAAACAACCTGCTTCTCTATCAGTGAGTATTTTCACTGAATTTTCTTTTAAAATTCACAAATAATTTTTTAGTAGATAAAAAGGGTTGCTCCGAAAAAACCCTGAATGTCAGGGCAAAATATTAGCACGTAATCGTCGAATAATTTGCTCGTTGACTTGAGTTGTTACTGCCATTTTATTTTAATTATCTACTTCGTCATAAAGAATCCTCTGATCCTATGAGAAACCAGCAATGGTTTATTGAGGCACATTATCCATACTAAAGCACCTTTCCTTATTAAAGTACATTTTATAATTTCGCTAATCTTGCTCTGGAGAAATCATGTATACCATTCTTTGAAAGCACATCATCCAAAATTTCCCCCTTCTAAATACAAAACGAAACGGTGTTTATAGAATAGATGCACAGTTGATTAGGGGGTAGGCAGTTGATGACTATTTGAAAATATTTCTTTATCTTAGACTCAGAAAAAGCACTTACGAGCGTTTAAAGATAATTCCAACAGAAGATGATTTGCCTGATAATTTGGCATCGAGAATGCGGAAATCACTTCTCAAGGACCCAATTAGCCCTGTTATGCCGGAGCCTCACCTACAAGCATTGAATAGGAGGCTAAAGACCGCTATGAATATAATAAAGAATTGTATTAATATTAATCAAATAGAGAATGTGATTATTGATGATGGATTTTAGAGAATTATCAATTATCAAGATTTATAGGAAATTTGTAATTTGCAAGATATCATAGATTTCAAAAAAAGAATTTTTAAATAAATTAGTATAATATTTGGTAGTTTTTATTTGCCTGTGAGTCATGCTTGATTGTGCGCGTCAAACTAAAGCCTGTATTCATTGAAACAGGGTCATCGAGAGCCATATAGCAATGGCACTCAAAGTGATCCTTGCGGAACAACCAACATCACATTTTTTATGTGTGGCTACACGTTTGTAAAACTGTCGTGAGGAAGCTGTAGCTTTAATATTTCTGTTTGTGATCGAATTTAACAAGATTCTTTAACTTAAACTTTGATACCTTGGTTGGCAAAATCAACCAAACAATCGCCGATCTATGCCCATTAATAATCAAAATTTAGGAGAGGTTGGTATTTTAAGACCTTAACATTAACATTTGGAAAGTCTTGATAAATTAATGGCAAAACACAATGATACTTCAAAACTAAATTGCTGGTTGAAGGCAGCAAATAGGAAAAAAAACTAATGTCTGACTTGGTGAAGGAGGATATTATCAAAACGTATTATTCCAAACAAGTTACATTAAATATTTTGATTATTGAGTATATGTACTTTCCTTTGTGGTTTTCGATTCAAAATGTGAGACAATACGTTCGACGTTCGATGTTCATCTCATTAAAAATCAGCTCGAAGTTCACAAAATAAATTTAGAACTTTCTCTGTAATGGTCACACAAATTTCACATTGAATGTAATTGTTAAAACCTCTCCTGGTTTTGCAGAAACAAAATTGTTATTTTCCTTTGGCGGTTATTTAGTCAATTTTACCAAGCAAGGTATCAAACTTTAAGTTAAAGCCTCTTCTATAACATAAAGGTTGAAATAATAAAATCAAAAATTAAGCTCCTCTACACCATCTTTTCAAACGTGTATGATTTTATTGGGAAACCCGGTGTTATATCTCTTTCAATCGATGAGTATGTTGATGGTATGTAGATCAAATTTCATAATTTAGGTTAGGCAGGTACATCTTCAAATTAAAACGAGCAGAAACAAAGATCTAATACAAAGGAAACAAGTAATTAAAATTTTAATAACTCCGATATCTATATTAAAAGTATTTTTGACTTGGCCTGTAAGTAAACGTTTAAGCCTGTTTTAAATAGAACCTTTCGTGGATTATTTGAATTTTCATTTCGTACTTTTGTATATTGAAAGGAGTCAAAAGCGGAATGACGATTGCTGTGCTGAGTTCTCAATGATTCCCTTGCTAAATAAATTTCTTTAGGCCGTTCAGCCAAATTTCCGTTTCGAGGTAAAGGCCAATTTGAGATTTGAAGATGACTATCTCGGCTAATCAGCCACCAATAATGTTAAATAAAGTACTCATCAGTAAGTGAACTATCAGTGAATTACTAAGAAAACATTTGTGAGCTATTTAAGTTATATTTTAGTCATTACACTCCATCAAATCCTTAGCGTTTCTTTGGGGTCCCCGGTATATAGTTTGGATTCAAAATTTGTCAACAAGTTTCTTCTTATTGTATGAAAACGATATTTATATAAACATTGTCAAAAAACGATAAAATCATTTGAGAAAACAAGGCTTTTCTAAAAAGAAATTCTTCATATTTTTGTTCATAATTCATTGAAACCTGTTAAATTCGAAAGAGTTAAAAAGCCATAATTCACAACTCGTGGTCAACACTTCCTCGCAATCTATTTCTTGTTTATATTCAGACTAAAAGATAACCGAGTAGTTTTGTGTAAATAAATACGGTCTTTGAGCCAGTCCAATCACGGCCTGGTTATATTGATCAAACTACTGTAAGCATACTGTTGTCCGAATTTTTGCTTTCCAATGTCATGCCTTTTGCTTGAATTGGCCGAAAGTTTGTCTCTCCATGCTTGGAATTAGCCACAATGAAATCGATTTACAACGTAAAAGTTTTGCCACGCAAACGTTATACATTGTTCCTCTCATTTTATTTTTTCTTCTTTGATCGCTTTCCTTCACCTGTGGAAAAATAAAACCGTGAGAGAAAATTCTGAAACACAAACAACGTATTTTTATGCAGTAGCACGAAAAATGACAAGATGTTATTTGCTTTGCACCACATTGCCATCAAAATATTTTGGACTAAACATTTTAGATCAAACTTTCAGACACTTTTCCGAACAGTGTTTCCTTTGTTCAGTTCATAACATATTTCTTCAGTTTATTTAATCACATGCTGCCCATATTAATATATATTTTTTATGTTTTTTATGCAATTCAAGAAAGGCAATGTATTCAGTAGCTTTCTCTGGATCAAAGATTCAAACAAAATCCTCTTTTTCAAACTGTGTCTTTCAAATTTTATTTTTTCCTCTTTGCAAATAACCCTCTGATGCAATCCAAGGTAAAGCAGCCCAGACCAGTAAATGATTTGATAATGACACTAAACAATGTATGTGGTGAATATTAACAAATCAAAATAATAATAAAATGAAAACTCCCTTTTGGTAAAAACTGCACATATTTTTATCAAATTCTCTTTTAAAATTTAAAATAAAAAATTTACCTTTCTTGGGTGCAATTTTCCCCCTTGCTCTTCTTCTTGCTGCCATTTCTTCTTTAAAATCCTGAAAATGAAATTGAAATTGTATGCAAATCACAATGTTTTTTATATTAACACATATGCATGTTAACTGCAATTCTATAAAAGAATCAAGCTGCTATCTGTATTATTACAAAAAAAATGATACTTCTGGAATATTTTGTAAAAACGTTTACTGCCACCATAATGAGGTAAGCATGGTGTAAATGAGTTTAACAATAAGCAATGAAGCATATCTAATAATATGCAGGCCTGTACGTTTGAGGCGTGCAATCGCATGCGCACACCTTGGCGCACACCTAAAGTTTTCAAGGTGTGCATTTGATCGCACATGCAAAGCTCTATTCAGAGCTCTAATTCCCTGTTAAAATTTTGACTTTATGAAAACATTCTTTGAAAGCTGAAGGCCATATCAGCAATCCTTATAAAAAATGTAACAGACTGAATAAAACGGATAACAACGTACAGAAAAAGAACAAGAAAAGAAACAAACTGGATGAAGAAATAACAATTGAAGAAGAACGAGACATCAACCTTGACATATGAGAACATGTTTAATGATTGTTAAAAGTGTAATATGATATGAAGATCGATTCTTAACCACAATGTTAATATATTAAACTTAACTGCAACAAAGCTGTCCCCCACGTAGTTCCTACCACTCCGTTTTTGAAAATGGATCTATTTTGCTCCGTTTAGGCATTACCTAAAATTAATTGCCACATGCCCACTAAGATTCCTATGTACAGGCCTGAATGTGTATGTATAAATGACTCACAGTATTATCAAAAAGTTCTCAACATGAAGAATTACCCAATTTATCCCCACCAGGTTACTCTTTTGTCCTGATAAACCCTAATAAATACAAAGTTAAAAGAATAGCAGCAATGTGATACATACCAAATGTTCATCATGATATATGCCAAGGAATCTTAGCCTTTGTAGAAGTTGATTGAATTTGCTAAGAGGTGGATAATAGCTCGTTCTGGTTGACCCTTGTGGTTGCTGTTTATACAATGCAATAACTTTAGCTGATCTGGATGAAAAGTAGAGTGTGGGTTTCAATGGAAATATTTCATTTTGTCAATCAAAGTTTAAATTCTCATCTAAGTATTAAACCATACAAGACGCATTAAAAAGACATTTATGTCTCTTTATGTCTCTGACAACATGACAAACCAGTTTGCAATATTAAGAATGTTTCACACAATGAGTGTACCAAACTAAAACCAATTAAAACATTGGTAGTTTATTTAATGTGTGTGGGGGAGGTGGGGGGGGGGGGGCACTTTAATACCAAATATTTAAAAATTTTAATGCAAAATATAAAACCTAAATTTCATATTTGAAAAATGTATACATTACATACAATTATTGGTTCTCATTGTTTTTTGTTAATTTTCAATCAGCATTGTATTCAAGGGCAGTAAAAGGGTTCCTTGAATAAATCTCAGGAGTGCCATGCCAAACTCTGCAGTCTGGCTTCTGACTTTCATGGAATAGTTGATAGAAAGATTCATCATTTAAAAGATTAAAAAACTTAAATATTAATTAACCATATCATAAAATTGAACTATACCTTATAAATCCATGTTAAATTCGCACAGTATTATTTTTCGTGTAATGGTGAGTTTGCAAATTTTTAATTTGTGCACCAAAATAGATTTTTATATTAGACACTGTGTGCATGATAAATAATATTATGTTATATATATAACATAATATATATAGTATTTTTATTGGATTATTTTTCATGCACACAGAAATTTGAGAATCTATAGTGTCGCACAAATGCTGCATGAATTTAACATGGATGGCAGGGAGAGATGTAGTGTGGGATTATCAGGGGCTCACAAGCTCAAACCCCCTTGTTAATCCCAAACAGCTGTCAACAGTGACTGATTTTTACTTGTTGGTATTGTTTCTGTGTTATTTTTATATCACTGCAGCTCCCTTTATTTCAATGGCATTCTCTACACAATACTCAGACTGTAAAGTGTCAGCATGCATGGAGAATGTGTTCCTTGCATAACTATTTGGCCTCATTTTCTGTCTGCGATGCATTTTTCTGCACAAAGTTTGTAGGTTCTAACTTGCATTCTCTGCGCAAAATAAAAACTTTACAGTCTGGCATACTTCAATGTTAGTTATGCACAAGCTAAAAGGCCATAGGCATTTCTTTTTACATATTTCACCAAAATCCAGGTTGGAAACTTTGTATTGGGTACCAAATAATATCTTTGGCATGCAGTTAAAATCTTGGCTGCACAAATAAAATAAGTAAAATATGGCGTGTGGCATGCAAAGTCTTTCAAGTTTCAATATTCTTGTGAGAAACGGTATTGGAAAATGGTATTTTCCATGCTTTATATGTCAATAATTACATCATACAACGTTGATATGATGGGACTTGGAGACTGAAGTCAAAATGATCTGCATTTATAGCAAAATTCTACACAACGTGATTATATAACGATACTTCAATTCCTTGAGCAAGATTTGATATAGTAGGCTATTAGCCTAGTTAGCTATAATAATTCTATTTTTAGCTATTTTACTTTACTTTAGGCCTTTAAGAAGGAAAAAAAGAGGCAAAACAAAATAGGTAAAAATAAATGGTCAGCAGAATGAGACGGAGCTGATATTTACCTTTCAGAGGCAGGCCTGGGTAGGTTTCCAAATATCTTCGCACTCAGGACTGCCATTTTTCTAACGTAAGACGAATTCATTTCTGCTTTTGCAAGTTTTGCTGCTACTTTTTCATTCCATCTTCCTTTTTTCTCCACTTCAGCTAGCCTCAGTTTCATGCATGGTCCAGAAAAAGATGAATACCCTCTGGAGCTAGCTCAGAGTAGTAGGGAGGGGTGTCGGAAAAGTATGGGGTGGGAACAATCTTTGAATTGATCTGATGGGATGGTATATTTTCGACCATTTATGATGTGAAAAACACATGTTTGTAAATTTTGGCTTAGATATTTTATTTCAAATGTCAAATATTCATAAATAAGTAAATATGGGGTACTGATGAGAAAGATGGGTTGGCCAAATATCCAAAATTAATAGTAGGGGGACTACTATTTCGAGGAGCCCCAGAGTATGAAAAACCAAATTTCCGGTTTTGGTGGAGGCCGTTTCACACTAATGAGCTCATTCAACCATACCAAATAAACAAAGAAGCAAACTTTTGCGGATGTCAAAGAAGGTGTGAACAGGACCGTCGCTAGAGATTTTAACTTTGTATATGGTGGTGCCAACTTCACTCTAAAAGGCTCTGTCAAGAAGATTGACCAATTTCTTTAATCTGAACTGAATCATTTGTATTTTAACTCGTTCTAGATTTAAGTTCCGCCCATAATTTTAGGCAAAATAAAAGCATGCGGGACCTATATTTTCTACAATCATAAAAGGTGAAAAACCTGGTCAAATCATAAATTTTGGTTGTTTGGTGGAAAGTGTTTCTTGGGCTTATGCGTTCCAAGCATTACACTATTCTATTAAATCAATAAATCAAACATATAAATAGAAGCCAATGGGAAATTATTAAACGTAAAATCAGCAAGTATCTTTACATTACATGATGAATATCAATCAGGAATAATCTAAATCATCTAAATGAGAATTAGGAACTGATGATTTCGAGAAAATGGTTTGACGGACGAAGAGAAGAGAGCAAAATATCATGGGGGTCCGGGGAAAATGATTTGTGACCACCCCATTCATTTCGGCTTAAAATGACTCTAAATTTTGCTTCTCGTTGCCGAATGACTTTCCATGGAGGTCGAAATCAAGTCATAATTTGCACAATTTTTGTTCAAAGTACCAGTAAAACTGTCTCTGATGGTGAATATGAAAAGAAAAGAACAAACAAGAAATTTGCCGACAGAATTTAAGTCTTTTCAAAACAAATGCAAATCACTGTTTCCAATCTGAATCTCCATCTTTACAACAAAATGCAAAAACTCATGGAATGTGGTCACTGAAGATATTATGATATGAACTTATGAACTTACAAATCTTAAGGTACAGCTGAGAAAATTGAATTCACACAACCGTTCTTATCATGCTAAAATCCCTATCATGCTAAAATCCCTGTCGCCATAGAGCACAACCTCTCAAAAATAGACTGTAGTCGCTGTTGACCAAAAATCTTACTTGTAGTACACTTTAAATTCTGATTTTCGGCAGCTAAACAGATGCTTGAATGAATGACATCCTGAATCTACGTTGGGTCTTCAAACGTGGTTCTTTGTACAACCAATAATATTGGGTGGGATATTTTTAAATGTAGTTGCTTTTGGGGGGGTTTAAATTGTCTATTTCAGTCTTCATTTCTTGAACTGAAAGATATATTTCCCACAATATTTCAAATTACGGCCTCGCAAGTGTTTGAACTTTAGTTTAGATCGCCCAGTAAAATAACAACTATTGAGTTTCATGTGTAGTTCATTGTGTCATTATATTATTTCAAAACAAAACAAGGATATCATAATTAACAGAACATAGAAATTTATTTTGGTCTTGAATCTGCTCTACGACCGCAGTTACACGATACCGAACTGCTTTACATACTGGATTGATACCGAACTGATTTACATACCGGATTGATTTAATACCAAATATTCGTTCCAGTTAATAAAGACTGAAGAACCCCCCAATCCGTCTCATCGAACTTTCGTGGAAATAAAATCACTCCGCTCTAAAGCTGCAGTAAATAAAAATAGGTAAAAACAATCGGGTATTCTGAAAAAACAACCCAATATGAAAAATAATCCAAAACAGACAGCAGTCCGGTATCATGCAGTGCAACCAAAATATCTATCTGACATATACATGAAGCTAATACAAAAAACCATCCGACACGGAAATCAGTCCGGCGTTGTGCAACTGAACCTTCAAATACTTGTCAGATCTTGCTTGTAAAAAGTCTTTTCAAAACGTATTTAAAAACTATTTTAAAATTGAATGACACTTTACGGCAAAACCATTGCATTGTTGTAAACATTAATCCTTCATCTCTGATACTTTTTGGCGATGTATTTTTGAAAATCCACTGCAAAGAAAAGACAAATTATGAGATCATAAAAATCATATTCACATTAAAAATGTCAGATCGGAATGTTTTGCATGGAATCTATGTGAAAACTGAAGTTTAAGCAACAAACAAACAAATATGAAGTTGCAGCTGTCAGCAATTATCTTAAACTCCTTATTAAACTAAAACATGTTTAAAAATATCATGTTTTAAACATGTGAGTCAAAAACATGTTAATTTTTCTGATGCAATTTTCCCCATTTTCTTTTTAATATCTTGCCAAGAATTTAATTCTTAAACTGCCTGATACCGTCTACTAACTTGCATCATGCCATACATAGTCACTGAAAATATCATCACAATGATGGATTACCAGGTCAACATTGCTGTATGAGTTTGTCACGTTTAGGATCAACCATCGCAATATATTGTACTATATTTATAGACAGTAAATTTACTCTTTAGTAAACTAATTTTCAGAAGAATTTTGGAAAAACATTCCTCTGGTTTTGAAGAAACTATACATTTTATTATCACTCAGTAATTATTCAGCTGAGTTAACCAACCAAGGTATAAAACTTTAAGTTGAGATCTCTCTTTTACTAAATGCAGCCAGAAACAGAAATATTAAAGCTAAAGCTAAAGCTCCTCCGCAATAGCTATGAAATGTATAGCCTTTTTATCTGATGTAGCTAAGAAATGTATGGTCTTTTTGGAACAAAGAATGCAAAATATCAAGTACCGTAATTTGCGTTAAGGTTATGACTGGTTTCTAGCAGCAAATGACTTGATGTTAGTTTCTAGAGGCAAATAACAATAATTTCGAAAGACTCACGCTTGGTCCTTGTATACTCTGTAAAAATGATCGACGTAATCAGACTGGCCTAAAGCTCTGACAAATTCTTCGTCGTGCGTGATGACAACTAGTTGAAAGTTCCGTTGTTGTTGACGGTTCACTATAATACTAGGAAAAAGAATTATATCTTAAACCATATGCTGGAAAAATGACTAAATTTATTTTTTCCTAAAGAATATCAGTAAAGAATAAGGACAGTTTCAATTTCAAAGCGATTAGCCATCGAAGACAAAGCAAATTATCTTCAGCAGAAAATCAAAACAAACAAAGCCGTGTTTCGATTTTCTGCTTGAGAGAATTCGCTTTGTCTTGTATGGCTGATCGCTTTGAAATTGGTGTGTCGATTTCACTATTGTTACAAAATCTGCTGTTGTTTCAGTAAAGTATATCCGTAAGAATAGGTGTCAAAATATGATGCATGAAGCAGGCAAGCAAATTAAGATTGGACGTTGAGACAAAACTATTTATAAATTATTTATAATTAAAGATTGGACGTTGAATGCAAGAATTATTGATTGATCCAGAGTGTTGCACGACATAACGCATGTTCCTATGTGTGTTAACGATATATATATAACGCATGTTCCTATGTGTGTTAACGATATGTTTTATTTTAGCAGCCCGAGCTAGATGGCCTCCATTTTTTTTGGGTTGTATGCAATGCAGTTTTTATATAGCCTACTATTGCAATGCATTCTATAAAGAAATGGATACGACATGATATGATATGATCTGTGCGTTTCAATTAATGGCAGCAACAAAAAATTTAATTGCCAAAATATGATTTAAATATCAAAATAAAAAACTCACTCTTTTAAAGCATTCGCTAAACTCTCAACGTTTTGTTCATCAAGATTCGTTGTTGGTTCATCCAATGCCAATATTCCACAGTTCAGACAAAACGTTTCCGCAAGAGCCAATCGTATTATGATTGAAGCAAGAACCTAGTTAAATTGAATAAAACCAAGTTAAATTTAATGAAACGTAGTAAAATTGAACAAAATATATATAGTTAAATTATTTATCAGGTAAAATGATAAAATCTTATTAAACCTACTTAAATAGGACTAATCGGCAAACGTTTGTTTAAGTCGTGTCACCATACTCTTAGGAAGTTTTAGCATTATTTTACTTTTTGCATTCATGGCACAAAATATTTTAAGAAAATCAAAAGATGCTTTATCAAGAGATTGCTACATAACTTGAATCGGATGAAAGCAAACCTTAGAAGATTAGGTCTATTGAACAAAATCTAGTTAAACTAAACGTTACCTGGTAAAATAACGAATTTAATAAACAAACCAAGTTAAATCAAATCAAACTTCGTTAACTTCAACGAAACCTGGTTAAGATAAATATAACCTGTTGTTAGGTTGGATAAACTTTATGGATCCAATCATAGCATTTGGATTTTTATGCCACCTCCAGATCGTTTTAGTTTTTAAGACAATTAGCGAAGCGTTGTACACAGCATTGTAAATGCAACTTCTTATCCGATATGAAAATCTAAATCCAACAACAGCCATGTGGCATTGGTAAATGTACCGGAATCAAAATTGTCCTCCGACATTTAATTCTAAATCCTACAATTTCTGTGAATTTACACAAGAGGGGACATAAAGTCTGTTAAACTACCTTTTGTCCAGCACTGCATCGTCCACGCATGTCAAGTGATGTATCGCCTTTAAGCATGACAACCTATAAATGAAAAAATCAAAGCTAAATTTCGAAAGCTAAAAAGCTAAATCTTAACAAGATATAGCATGAAGAAAATTTCTTAACAAGTGAAGTAAAGGTACATTTGTCAAGTTTTCTTATTAGGGAAATTTAGATCAAGAACAATCAAAAGGCGATTTAGCAAAAGAAATAGCTTTAAGAAATAATTTAAAAAAGAACTTATGTTCTTATTTTCAAAAAGACTTATTTTTTGCTTCGTAACATACCAATATGCTACGAGCTGGACACAGGTTGCTGAAAATAAGCAAAATAAAGTTCTGAAAATAGCAAAATAAAGTTTCTCCTACCCGATAGTTGTATGTTCGTCTCGCTTTAGCAGCCCCACTACCAGCCTCTTCGTCAGCTCTGATTTCAATAGTGTCAATATCTGAAGAAACAAGGATAAAATGAATTAAAACCCGATAACTATTGGAAGGGTCATGCAGTAAGGGGCAGCATTTAAGAAACACGCTCATGAGAATAATAAAGTAGCAATGGGAATAATCTTGAAACAATGGGTAGATTCCAAAAATTAGTTTCTTTAAGCAGGATCCAACTGTATTGCCCTTTGGTAAACAAAGTAAAACGTCGTGTTTTCAAAAGGTAAATTAACAGAATAGTTTAATTAATTCCCAGATATTGATACAAGCTGTCTCTCCAATTAAGATCGCTTATACTCGCTCAATCGAATCAAAATAAACAAGCCTGCAAGATCATTTCAAAGCCTCGAACGCAATTACATATTGTTGCCCAGTGTTTCTTTGCTTTAGGAAAGTTTCCCTGAAACGGGCATGCTTGGTAAAAATGTTCCTTAGTGCAATAAAATCACAAATAATACAAAATACCCGCATGTGAGCTTCTTCAATGTGGCTACCAAAATAAAACACTCCTCCGAAAAAACAATTTCATTATTTACGTTCCGATACACAGGTGATAAATGAATGATAAATCCCGTTCAGCAACGTTGCTCTTGCGGAGGAAAATAACACTCAAAACTGAAAATAATTACCATGTCCTTTGTATGTGTGAATCCAATATTCTTTGATTATTCTATTTATTTCGGCCATTTTCAGTCCATGGAACTTCATGATAGCACCGTCTAATGCTTTATAGTACTTATCCAAATCCTGATTTGCCATTTCCGTCGTTTTTACCTCGATCATTTTTTTGCGATGTTTCTCGTCTGCTTCAGCAAATTTTTCGCTCCGAAGGTCCCTCTGTATTCGACGTTGATCGTCCTCAAACCCTTTCTGTCGCCCTTGATAGCTTGCCTTGCTTTTTCTCAGTTCATCTAGAGTGTTCTGCAAATCGTTTCTCTCTCTCCCCATGTTCAAAGAATTGCCATATTTTGATAGTTCCGCACTTAGGTCTGAAATCTCTCTTTCTGTATGTCTGATTTCCTTTTCAGCTTTGAACAATCTTAAGAGGAAAGCATAATCAGATTGTTACGAAACGCTACCACGCGCGCATCGTGGGTTTGGTGTGTAGATATACGGTACTCTGCTGTAGTTATATGCGGGACCTTACTCGTGTACGTGAGTGAAACAAACCGATGAGTTTTTATGAAGAGCAAACTCCCGATATGACGACCTATTTTCTAGTTTCCTTTAGAGTTCGTTATATCGGGATTATACTGTATACTAAATGTGTCTTTGTTAAATATTGACAACAATAATCATTCTATAATCAAAATAATCAAACGCTGTTGCAAAAGAAAAAATATCAAAATCCAACCAAAAAGCTAAGAACACAAAAGGCTGATTTTCAAAAGCCAGTTTATCATTTCCAGGTTTTTATTGTATAAAATATCCATACCTTATGTTGTCTTCAAGTTCGCGAGCTCGAGTTTGTTGAGTATCGACTTCTTTTCGAATCTTTGCTAAATCATTAGAGTGCTTCTCTTTCTCGTTTTGAAATTTTGTGTTTTGCGCTTCGATATCTTTCACGGCTTCCTTGTTTTCTTCTAAATCTATTTCCTTGCCAGCCGAAATATATCTGTGTAAATTCAAGAAAAATCAACCCTATATATATTTGTAATTAACGACTAAGTCCTATCTACGCTCCTATATTGAAGAAGGCAGAGCACAAGCGAACGAACTCAATCGAAAGTAAGTTAATTAAAAGTAAGCATTTTTACCCATTGAAAACATTAGTAGGAACCTTAAGCAGCTATGACGGCAAAGTCAATTGTAACGTCATTTTAAATCACCAAAAGAGACCCCATTTCCCATTTGCTTGGATAGCCATTTTTCTTATTTTTTCCATATCAACAAGGGTAATCTATTTCAGAATTCAGGAGGTGGAATAGCCTTTGGTAGAGCAAACTAGTTTGAAAGGGTTCACAAAAAGGATTCCCAGGGGTGAAAAGGTTCACAAAATCCAGTTCAATTTAATTCATGAACTTTGTATTATTGTGAACCAAAATGATTTTGTCCGATGTGACTTCGAACTTAGAAACTAGAACAACCATACATAACACAATCAAGCTTTTACATGGACAACTATTTGCAATGTGAAATGAAGTATTGTAATGCAAGTTCATTTAGTAACGTTGTTGCTTGACAAAATTTCATCGCATAGATATTATGAATCAATCAAGACTTCTAATTTTTTCCAACCTAAATACATATGTTTAAGTCAGGCCCAGTTAAAAATTCCGCATATATTTTCCCCTTGAAAATAAGACACTTTAAGATTCTTTTCAATGGGCCACATAGCTCCTACGGGAGTGAAATAGCCAGCTAGTTGATTTAAATTTCGGTAAAATGCTTAAATTAATGTATTAGATATAATAACCTTCAAACCATACCTGTTAATTTCAGCATCGAGCTCTCTCACTTTATTTCCATTTTGCTTGATGGAATCTAAAATGGTTCTCATATCTTCAGAATGTTTATCTTTGCTCTTTTCAATCTGAGATTTCCCCTCCTTGTGTTCAGTTAATGATTTCTGAATAGGGTTTAACTGTTGCTCTGCCTCGTGAATTTCCCTTTCATACGAATTATTAGATGAACTTAGTTCCGCCTTTTGCTCTTCGAGTTGGGACCGTCGCTGCATTTTGCTAGTAATGTCGAGCTATAACACAAAGACGAACACATTCAATTAATCGACGGGTTATATAACAAGGCCTTGCAAATATTCCCAGATTCTATGCCCGGGGGGGGGGGGGGGTGCACGTGACTTAATTCTATTAGGTGTATGGAAAGAAAAAATTTTTTTTACCCATTAATAGGTAATTTAGTTTTTTTTAAAACCAATCCATAGGTAATAATAATAGGTTAAATTATGAACAGTAATGTGGAATTTTATTATAAACACACCCATTCTCAGGAGAATGTATTGAAAAACACACCCATTCTTAGGTGAATTTATTGAAAAACACACCTCAAAAAAGATACCCTTTCTTAGATCAAATGAAGGAAAACATCCCCACTACCCAAATTTTTAAGAGTGCCCCCCTCTCCGGGATTCTATGACTAAGCCTATAACTAAAGAAAATGTGCAATGAAAATCTTTAACTATGAAGCTCTCAAGGTTTGGAATGATATTTTCATTGCCATCCGTTAGCTACCAACGCTCAAGTATGTTAAAAACAACAACTTCTAAACACCACTTCCTGGAAGTTCAGCAAAGCTATAAATATAAGAAATGACATTTTCTTAGGCAATGTACAATCATACCCTGTTATAACGCCACCCGTTTTATTGCCAACCTCATTTTCGAAGAACAGTCACTTGGTGATTGCCACTGGTAAGATGGCCACTCGCTTATTAATTCGCTATTTTCAACTTATATTTCTGGATTTATCTGATGTTGTAATGTCGTGAAAGAGTTAAATTCTATCGTTATTCGTTTGCGTGCTCCTTTTAAATCAAACCAAGTCGTGGCAGGCTAACAAAATCGTGAAATTTAGAAAACTTTGCCTTTATCTGGATATAGCTTTATTTCATTGGCTTTAGAAACAGAGCCTATTTTTTTTAAAGCAAATCCTCGTGCTGTGATTGGCTGTGACTGGGAGACTAGTTGCGGATGGCCTCAATAGGGTCTGTTGTTTAAACGTTATGTTTGGAATTCTTCTTGACGAGACTGACGTCAAATTATCGAAGAACGCAGGCCAACAAAGAGTCCCGTAGCAAGCCTAACATATAATAAAACTTGTTCCAAAAAAATATTCAAGATTAACCCTATTCCACCTGGGGGACATTAGTTCTTTTGAAAAGCACAAGCAGCACAATCTTCGATTTCATTGAGATACAAGGCCAAACTTTATCTCCTATACAAACAATAGTGTTTCCTACCTGTCATAAAATTTGCTCCATACAAACCGGTCCCGTGACTGATTAATACTTGATTAATGAATTAGATGCATTAAAGGTTGGTAATGCCACATACCTAGTTTCGTTATCATAGCTCTATTCGTTGCTGAAAAATTGGGGAGGCCATAATGTCCCCCCCAGGTTAGGATGGAATAAGGTTAAACACCCTTTGTAACTCTCTCGGTTTTCTGAGCTTTTAATGACTCAAAATACAAAAAAGTAGAATCTTGCCCAATCTTGCGACAAAAGACAACACGATACATTATACAAAGATTGCAATGATGAAAATACAGTTCAAAATTGTGAAATAACTCAGCATAATCCTGCCAAACAATTTTAGGTAGCTGTCAGACGTATTTCCTGAAAACAAATTGTAGTAAAAACCCGCAAATAAGAAACTTATGTTTTCAAGGTGAGCCCAACAAAACTTCTTAATTTCTAAAGACATGTAAAATTTCAAAATGCTTAAATGAAGGGTGTTAGCCTACTCCCAAGATGCAGGAAGGACGTTATTTTAACTCCTATTGACTTTCAAAATCTTTTTACTAGTTTCTTACAGATTACAGAATTTTTCAGAAATTTGTGGTGAAAATTTTAGGGTGAAGGTTCTTAAAATATGTGCTTCTCATGTGTGGGTTATTAATATACAACTTTTTTAGTAAAAGAATCCAAAAGATGAGGCCATCGACAGAATTTTCACTTCAGTTGATTGATGCATTACCGATTTACTCTCGATACATTACCTGAAAACCTATATTGCGCTTTTCACGGCAGCAAACATACCTTTTGTGAAGTAAGCTCGTTGACATTCCTCTCAAGCTGTGCGCATTGAGTGTTGTATTCCATCAGCTGGTTTCTCTTCAGTTCCATCTTCCTCTCAATGCTTTCACTGTAAAAATGAAAAAATCTCAATTTGTCATTTTAAGGATTTTTTTTAATTGACTGCAGTGTATACCAAGATTGTTGTAAAATGCAAATTTACGCGAATAATAGTGGAAAATGAATGTTGTATCAGTGATTCTACTCTTCTACAAACTTCATTTGAAACTATTTTGATATGAACATTGACTTCAAAAGCTTGTAATTTCAATTAAAATAATTTCCACCCTTTCACACTCCCCAACAGAGCTAGTCTATATAGGCAATTGATAAACAACATAAATCGTTATAGAGTTGGTTGATTCGTGATACCTCTTGAAGATAAAAATAGAACAAACTTATCCACAACGACCCCAAGAGATTCCATTCCCTTTGCCAGCGATTTTATTCCCTTATCAACGTTCCTACGATTCCACTTGCATAAAATGGGCCACGCAAACGTGGGAAGTGGGAAGGTACATAGGGGAATACAATCGTGGGGGAAATATAATATAATTTCCTGGGGTCCATGTGACTTGTCTGTTTATTTGTTTATTTAGAGAAAACTTCGAGCGTAAAAGTCAAAATTTTTTAATAAAAAATGTTAAATTCTGAAATTAAAAAATTTTGAAGCTCGCACAAAATTTGATGAAATGAAGCAATGTAAAACCAATATGAACGCACACTTTCTCTTGGGCTTCTTGTATTTCATTTGTCAGAATTGTCATTGTTCGTCCAGGAGCTAGAAAAAATAATCGCAAATTAAAGCAGGTGTTCCAAATTAAACCGGTGTCCCAAAAAACTATCCTCACATTTGCAAAGCCGCTATCGAGAAGCTTTACTTTTGATGATTTTGTTTATGCTTGACGTTGATGTAAGAAGCCTCAACTTCCAAGAAGAATGTAAGAAGTTTGATGCTTTCTACTTAGTAATCTCTGAACTACAATAAAGGAAAGTCAACCTCAATGGCCTTCTCAAGCCATAATGTAGTATTTTCAGCAGATCGCAGCAACATAAGTCCTTTATTTTTTGGTTTCACTTGGTGATTATTGGGTAGATTTTGGCAAACATGGTGTCAAACTATACATTAAAGCCTCCTACATCGAAATCAAGCAAAAGAACATTATCAAAAGTAAAGCTCCTCAGTAGCAGATTTTCAAATGTGGGGGCACTATGTCTTTTATTTTATTTATCTTCTACAATTTACTCCCAACCAGAATGAATGATAACTGAGTGGTTCTATGCAAAATATTTAATTTTATCAAACTTGTTTCTCCTTTGACTGCTTTGATTTTGAAAATATGGGGATATTTTTATGGACAACCTGGCAGGTGTGAATTCTTCAAGTTCAAAAGAAGTGTAAGATGCAGGGATGTAAGTATAAGATATCCGTGGCAGATCATTTTATAATTTGCCTATGCTGTTCAATATTTGCTACGAGGATAGTAATCATGACATGATGGATGTCATGAAGCATTATCACAAAATTACTGAAGCATTAACTGAAAAAGGTGAATGGAGTACAAATAGAACAAGTTAAATCCTTGTTCACTTGATTAACCTAGTTTAATTTTGGTGTGAATGCAGCTATTCATTAAAGTTTATGCCACTTTTAAACTTGTTTTTCAGTGTGAATAAAGCAAAATTGAAGTTCCATCGCAGTTAAATAGAATTCAACCTGTTACAATTATGAACGTTCACAATTTCATCCTTTTCCTACCCCTCTCCCTTTCTCCAAAAAAACAAACCAAAAAGCCCCCTTCAAAAATGCTTCCAGGTGTAGACTTTTTTGAGAAATACGCGACACGTTGAAGAACTAACAAAGGTTCTTTATTTTGGGGCACATAAAATTTAAAAATGCTCAAAGGAAGGGGTCAGTCGATCTACTCGCAAGGTGTAGAAATGACGTAGTTTTAACTCCCGTTGACTTTTAAAATCTTGTTTTCTACTTTCTTCAAAATTACAGCATTTTTCAGAAATTTGTGGTGAAAAAATTAGGGGAGAGGTTCTTAAAAATTGTGG